>BLSH010076090.1:3652220-3672602 GCA_018402905.1 Glandirana rugosa | reverse complement strand
AAAAGTATAACAGTATCGAAAAACAACAACATAAAAAATAAATAAAGAAAAAAATATCTGTGACACTGGAGGTGTGGAGGACTCCTTTGTCGAAACGTGGTACGTTGTACATCTTTTTACCCCTTAGCAGAGGGTACGTAACTATATGTGGAAAGACTATAGCGAGTAAACAACTCTGTAACAGGTTTCAGTTTCAACCAAACTTATCGACATACAAGTATAACGTACCACTGTTCAGTGATGATATATCATTCGGAAAACTCCTCCACGTTATACACATATACAAAAATTGGTGTAGGACAATACTATTTTTACACACACACACACACACGCACACACCCCCCCCCCCCCCCCCCCACACACACACACACACGCACGCACACACACACACACATTTTTATCATAACAGGATGTGGTTAAAAACATATACACATATTGCACCTCCTCAAAAGGCTTACTATATAGTAGTGACTTGTCACCATGCAATATGAACATACAGCTATTCAAACCAACTTTGACTTTGGACAATGTCTCAACAAATGAGCGATATCAGAAAGGTGTATATCAATGCATGGGAGACGATTCCCCATTTTTCTACATGTTGCATGGTGCAAAGCTGTTTCCTCAGGAGGTGTGGAGGTCACAGTGTCTATAAAAAAAGAAATAAATAAAAAATACAACAACAAAAAGCTATGACAATATGAAAAAGATAGTATATTATAAATGCATCAAAGCTGTTACTATGTATCACAAATAACATCACTAAGGTATCAGAATTCACTGAGGAGTGAAGAAATGGCTAACCCTGGTCACAGGTCCTGCCAAAACCCCCCAATCCCTCATTTAAGCAAGCAGCTAAAAACTAAGGATCAATACAAACATAAGGAAGTTCCCAAATTAGCCCAATACAACTACAGTATCCAGGCTAGATGGATACATATTGCAAAAACAGATGCCAAAGGAAGGTTAGCACACCCACCAATAGAAATATATCATTGGCACATAGGAGACGGACCCTGAGTGATGAGGGCAATTCATATCTGAATATTTGAGATGAATATCACAGTACTTAAGTAACAGAAACATGGTGCCAGCATCCAAACTAAGACGCACTGTTTGGCAAATGCAGGCATAGGCATGCACATATATGTACTTATGAGCATAGAAGACAAACTGCACATTTGCCTACACGTGTGTGTATGTCCGCACCATGTTCACTGCTGCAAAGCGGCCTATTTAAACCTGAATTCTGCACTAGTTCTTTGCTGTAAGATCTCCAGCCTTGGTCAGAGGCAGATCTATAATCCTGTTACTGACACATCTTCCTCCCTGACTTTGCTTTTGGATTACTCTTACCTGCTCATGTGTGCTGTCTGCCTTGGCTACCAACCGGCTTGGACTACTGGCCATGCTTCTGCCTAGTGAATCTGCATCTTGCTGCCCAATTGTTGCCACCCCCTGCTTGATCCTGACTCTGATTCTGCCTACGATCTGGGGTCCGTCCATTCGGCTGCCACTTGACCAGGTGTGGACCTGATTTCACCATCAACTAAACTTGGTGCGTCCACAGCGCATCACCAACTATACCTGTGCTCATCAGATACCACCTGCTCACAGTGTCTACATCTTGGCACTTGTGCCTTTCCTTCACCCCTGCGCTCCCTGTTTCAACATCTAATGGATCTCGGACAGGAGCTGTACAAGAGGCCACCCCCACCATCTCAGGCTCTGCATACAGGTACGTGACACCAGCAGTGCTGAGATTAAAGCAGAACTTCACTATCTCAATCAACATTGACTAGTTTTAATCTTTATGCTGCTAGCATTAGTAAATAGATATGAAAATATATCAGATTTACGGTTTTCACATTTCTTCAGCTACTTCCTGGTTTTGAGGCCCTGACAAATGATGTCATACATCCCAGATGTCTTCGTCCGGGGAGGAAGAGAAGAGGGGTTTTCTCAGCTAAGCACATCCTTCTGCATGCATGTCTGAGCTAAGGGCAGATGGATTTCAGGAAGTACAGTAAATGCTACATGAATCACCTGGCCCTACTCAGGATGGCCACAGCCAGAAATGCTGGGGTGGTATTTTTCAAAGTGATTTCTCAGCAAAGTAAAGAATGGGGGCATTTATGGATGGGGGAGTTTGCTTTGGATGTTAAAATGAATTAAATAGCATTTTTGGTTTGTGCTGCAGTATATTTTCACTTTAACCACTTCAGCCCTGGAAAGATTTCCCAGTTTAGGACCAGAGCACTTTTTGCGATTCGGCACTGTATGGCTTTAACTGACAATTGTGCGGTCGTGTGACATTGTACCCAAACAAAATTTGCATCCTTTTTTCCCACAAATAGAGCTTTCTTTTGGTGGTATTTGATCCCCTCTGCGTCATTTCTGATCACAGCTATAAACAAAAAAAGAGTGACAATTTTGCAAAAAAAATACAAATCCAAAAAAAAAATGTTATTTTCATCGGTTTTGGCCGATGTATATTCTTCCCCATATTTTTGGTGAAAAAAAATCACAATCGGCATTTATTGATTGGTTTGCGCAAAAGTCACATTTACGAATGATGAGAATTAATTTATGGGTTTTTTTTATATTTTACTAGTAATGACAGCGATCTGCGATTTTAAGCAGTAGTGCAATATTGCGGCAGTCATGTCGGACCATTTGACACTTTTTTGGGACCATTGGCATTTATACAGGGGTCAGTGCTATGAAAATGCCCTGATTACTGTAAATGCCATTGGCAGTGAAGGGGTTAACCTGGAGGGGGCGCTCTAAGGGTTAACTGTGTTCCCTCAGTGTGTTCTAACTGTATGGGGGCTGGTCTGGCAGGGGGAGGGGAGTGATCACGGCTTCCATATACAGGAATATCGAGTCCGGCTGATATCGAGTCCATCCTACCTGCTCCCTGGCCCCCCGGAACACAGTGAGCGCACGAGCGCGCCTCTGGCGGCACACGCGCTCACAGCACTCGTTCTGGCGGCCGCTGTCAGGTGACGGCGTTTCGCAATAACGAACCATGTTGCCGCCATCAAGCCATGGCGGTCGGTAAGCAACTGGTTAAAAAGCAGCAAGGTATTTTTTCTGCTTAAGTGGCCATGGCAGTGCAAGTACTGAGCACTGATTGACTGCTAATGTAGACTAGGGGCAGGACCCACGCCTATCAACCAGCCAGGAGGCTTTGAATTTGCTGCTTGCCATTCTTAGCCCACCCATCACCTGGGACAGCAACAGGGTGGCAGTGATTGGCTGCTGGCCTGCCCGGGAAGAGAATTCCTGGGTTCCCTGAAGGCAGTGGTGATGTAGCCCCAGCCACATCACCACTGCCTTCAGGAAAACCTCCAACTGCTACCTTGACATACATGTGCGAGATAAAGTACATGATGTCATGCACCTTATTTTGCACATACACTGTACGAAATTACTTTTTCTCAACATATGCCTGTTGTGTCGTGTTGTGCAGCGTATGCGCGAGATGGATCGCATGATGTCACACATGAAACACCATCTAAGAATGGAGGGGAAGACCCTTCAATCATCCACCTGTCCTCCATTCATAGATCCGGTTTTGTATATAGAAACTGTATTATGGCTTCTATGAATGGAGCAGATGGGCATAATTGGGAGACCAGAGTTAAGGCGCCACTTTGCAAGGCGATTTGTAAGCGACTTAAGCGCAACTTTGCGTGACTTTAACGCGACTTTTAAAGCAATCTCCATGACAGGCAACTTTGCCTGTGGCCAATCAGAGAATCAGCCCTTGTGACATCATTCCTTTTCCTGTTCTTTTACTGGTTCCCTGTGACCCCTCCTGTGATCCTGTTTGTTCGTTCAAACAATGTTCTCTTTGCGCTATCTAATGACAGCTGTCATAAAAGCTGGAGTGGCAGTATTGATGGAAGCGGAAGAGAGGAAGTGGAGGATGAGGATGAGAAGAAGACGTCGCTACTGGATCCATCCAATCATTGCTAATAGAGATTGCAGATAACACTGGTTCAAATTCTGAACGTGTTGTTGTTACACTGCTGGTTGAAGGCCTTGGGAACTGGGTGTAATGCAAACTAGGTGACTGTTGATACATCCTTGGGGTTATAGGGGCGCCGATTGTAGAGGGAATTGGGGATGGAGTTGGATATGGGCTTGGGGGATGCGATGTGTTGATTACATTCCCATAATCATCAGAGTATGGGCGGAAGGGTGGGTTCTGGCTGATGGAGGGGTTGAATAGGGATAATAGGGACCGGATGGTGGTGGTGGGCCAAAGCTAGGCGAGGAGGAGGTTGCTGGCTCATCATGCATATTGGAATCTGAGGTTGAATATATTTGAACATGCCTGCCACCAGCATACCGAAACCATGTTCTTCAGACTAATGGCTAACCTTTGATTCAGTTTATCCACAATTTCAGCAAAGCAATCAATATTTTGCCCACCCCACCCTTTTGCAGGTCTGCTTGTCCAACATCTGGGAACCTGGCTGGGCCTAGCTGGCTCCTCTGTGAAAGCAGAATGTTCAGACATGTTGCTATCGCTTGCTTGGGATCCTTCCAAGACACAATTTTCCTGCGACTCTTGGCCAGGAGTCTCCTATAATCCCTCCTGCCCTTCATCGCTGATGTCTTCCCAACTGGATTGTGTCCTGCAATAAAAATATAATACTGTTTAGGCACAACCTCCTTTATATAACTGTATAGTAGCCAGGGGCGTAACGATAGGGGTTGCAGGGGTTGCAATTGCAACCGGGCCCCATGGTCCAGGGGGCCCATGTGCTTCCCTTGTACACCTGAATAGGAGGGATGGCGGGGGCGGCATTTAGAGGACCCAATCTCCTCCATTTTCCTCTATCCAGTTTACTTGTCTTCTGCTGTACCCAGGGCCCCTGTGTGCTTCCCTGGTCCCCCTGGGGCCTGCTGCAGAACTTGTGAAAGGGCCCCACTGCAGTACCGTAATAAAGGGACCCACGATGGGAGTAAAGGGCCCCAGGATCAGTGGGAAGAGGGAAGGGCCCTGGTCAGGGGGCCCTTCATAATTTCTTGCACCGGGGCCCTGAAGGTTCTAGTTACGCCTCTGATAGTAGCACTTTACAAATATGACAGATGTAATCTCACTCTCTCAAATACATGAACGTTTTCAAAACTGCCAAGTCCCCAGCATGGACATAGGGTACCACCCTCTTGGCTGCTGATCCACTCCTCGCTTCCCTGAGTCTTCTTTAGGTGGTGTTTGAAACAATCCCTCAAGCCCTTCCATCTTGTTTGCAATAGGTGCACTGCAAAACATAAATAAGAACATAACCAAACATGTATTTTGTCTTTCAGGTACCTGGCAACCAGTCATTCCCTAGTGAGCCTACATTATGAGTTCATGGTGGGCAGGTCTACAGTCAACTACATCATCCAAGACACCTGCCAAATCTTATGGAATGTGATTAACAGCATTACACAAGAGGATTGGCCTGATATTGCAAGACTTTTTTGGGAGCAGTGCAATTTCCCCTGGAGCTATAGATGGGAAGCACGTGCATGTATTTAAGCTTGTTGGTAGGGGCAGTAAGTTCTTCAATTTTAAAAACTATTGCTCCTTTGTACTGCTAGATGTGGCCATCACAATCTATTGCTTTGCCTATATAGATATAGGATCATACGTAAGCAGCTCCAATTCACAGATTGTTTACAATTCCTCATTTGGTGAAAGGCTACGAGATAATCAGCTAGATCTTCCTGAGAACTGTCCCCTTCCTGGCACAACTGAACCCCCACTACCCTATGTGTTCATTATAGATGAGGCATTTGCGTTGGGGGAACACCTAATGAGGCCTTACTCCAACCGGAATCTGACTACCCCAAAGAACGTTTTACACTATCGTCTCACAAGGGCAAGAAGGGTGGTTGAGTGCAGTTTTGGAATTCTTGTCAATAAATGGCATTTGTCACACACCCCTATTGCGTTAAACCTGGAAAAGCTATAACTGCTGTCAAAGCAGCATGCGTGCTCCACAATTATGTCCGGATACATGATGGGTACTGTTTTGAGGATTCCCTTATGCATGAAATTGAAAGTGCGCACCTCACTTCTACTAGGGGATCCTGCGATGGTGCCACTGTTCACGAGCAATTTGCTTCATATTTCCTTTCACCCGCTGGTGGACTAGATTGGCAAATGGACGCTATTTCCTAAATTCATTGCTAAGCTCATTAACCACTTCCTTACTGGGCACTTAAACTCCCCTCCTGCCCACACCAATTTTCGGCTTTCAGCGCTGTCTCATTTTGAATGACAACTGCGTGCTTGTGCGACCTTGTTCCTAAACAAAATTTGCGTCCTTTTTTTTTCACAAATAGAGCTTTCTTTTGGTGGTCATTTATGATCGCCGCTATAAACAAAAAAAGAGCGACAATTTTGCAAAAAAGAACAATATTTCTTACTTTTTGCTATAATACAAATCCAAAAAAAAAATAATAAAATTATTTATCGGGTTTGGCCGATATATATTCTTCTACATATTTTTGGTAAAAAAAAATCGCAATCGGCGTATATTGATTGGTTTGCGCAAAAGTTATCGTGTCTACAAACTATGGGAATTGATTTATGGCGTTTTTATTATTTTTATTTTTTTTACTGGTAATGGTGGTGATCTGCTATTTTTATCGGGACTGCGATATTGCAGCGGACATGTTGGACATTTTTGACATTTTTTTTGGGACCAATAACATTTATACAGCGATCAGAAATTTAAAGGTCCACTGATTACTGTATAAATGTCATTGGCATTGAAGGGGTTAACCTGCAGGGGGCAGTGAAGGGGTTAACAGTGTTCCCTGGGTGTGTTCTAACTGTGGGGGGGGGGGCTGGCCCGGGATATAACAGATCTAACTGATCCCAGTGACAGGGATCAGTAGATCTGTCATGTCCCCTGTAAAGAACGGAGAACCGCTTACATCGCTGTTTACATTGGCGGTTCCCCATTCTGCAGCTCTGTCAGGCGATCGGGGGTCTCGAGCGGACATCGAGTCCGCCCGACCCGCGGGCACGGCCGCGCGCATGCGCCGTTGCCAGGGGCGCGCCAGGAGCATGTGCAGGGGACAACATCCATGGACGTCGTCCCGGCAATACAGATCCGAGCTGGAGCCGTACTTCGCCAATAGCGCGGATCTGGAGGGGTTAAATATATATTTTGCTGCTGTTGCCTTTTCAGTTTTGTTGTATAAAGCCTGTACAGGTATTGAGTTTATAAGGTTTTATGTTATACTATACTGTCAATCTTTTGAATACTAGTTTTGATATCATTCAAATAAAATGTGATACTAAAACAATCAGTTTTTTTGCTTTTGTGATATTGACCATTCATTGTCTCAATATTTTAACAAAGGTAAGTTATTGAACAACATAAAGCTGACACGATTCCTATTCTGCAATAGGACTAGACATCTGTGATAGCCTGCACCGATGACCTGCACTGCAGAGACTGGACCGATGACCTGCACTGCAGAGACTACACTGATGACCTGCACTGCAGAGACTGCGCTTTTAGCCTGCACTGATGACCTGCACTGCTGAGACTGCACTGCGAAGACTGCACTGCAGAGACTGCACTGCGAAGACTGCACTGCAGAGACTGCACTGATGACCTGCACTGCTGAGACTGCACTGCGAAGACTGCACTGCAGTGACTGCATTGATGACCTGCACTGCAGAGACTGCGCTTTTAGCATGCACTGATGACCTGCACTGCTGAGACTGCACTGCGAAGACTGCACTGCAGAGACTGCACCGATGACCTGCACTGCTGAGACTGCACTGCGAAGACTGCACTGCAGAGACTGCACTGATGACCTTCACTGCAGAGACTGCACTTTTAGCCTACACTGATGACCTGCACTGCTGAGACTACACTTTTAGCCTGCACTGATGACCTGCACTGCAGAGACTGCACTTTTAGCCTGCACTGCTGAGACTGCACTTTTAGCTTGCACTGATGACCTGCACTGCAGAGACTGCACTGATGACCAGCGCTGCAGAGACTGCACTTTTAGCCTGCACTGATGACCTGAACTGCAGAGACTGCACTTTTAGCCTGCACTGATGACCTGCAATGATGATCTGCACCGCAGAGACTGCACAGCCTTCACTGATGACCTGCACTGCAGAGACTGCACTTTTAGCCTGCACTGATGACCTGCACTGCAGAGACTGCACTTTTAGCCTGCACGGATGACCTGCAATGATAATGTGCACCGCAGAGACTGCACAGCCTTCACTGATGACCTGCACTGAAGACCTGAACTGCAGAGACTGCACTTTTAGCCTGCACTGATGACCTGCACTGTAGAGACTGCACCATTGGGGATACATAGTGCATATGAAGACCAAACTGACCAAAATAAAGGTTAAACTTACATTTGTCAGTATGTTCATTGGCTGACAGAATATCCCAGTCCTCAACACAGATCCCCTTCACTTGGTCCTTATAATTAGGATCTGTGTTGTCATACAGCACTGTATGCTGCCTCACAAGCCTTATGAGAACCTCATTATCAACGTGGACTCTAGAAGACATAGTCTTCAAATCTAGAACACAGGTCGGCCAGAATATGCAGAGATAAGAGCATACAGGAAGTGCTCTGTGGGAGGGACTGCCTGGGTAATGCGTAGGGAGTACCTGGATAAAACCTTTTGTTTCCTGTAAAGTCAGATCACAGTCTCTTCAATATAGATGAGGATCCGACTTGGAGGCGATTTCCATTAAAGTCTATGGGTACAAGTGGGCTAGAAGTCGCCTTGACGTAGTACAGGAACCTTTTCTGAAGTCGAAAGGACTTCAGTAGTATACATTAAGATGGCTCTCATTCACCTCAATGAAATTTCTAATGTCCAGCGACTTAGGGCGACTTGAGGTCTGGCAAGTCAGATCCCAAGTCGCTGTAGTGTTAACAGGCACTAAGTCTTGGTCAAATATTTTTAATTTGGAATACTACCTGTGTGTGCCAGGTTAAGCTAGGGCTCTTGAAACCCTTAAAAATGCATCCATGCATGTTTTGCATAGAATTTTATGTGTATGGATTATTTATGCCACTTAATACATCAATGCCAGTAAAAAAGAGATAGGCTTGCATAATGTCTGCCTGCCTTATCATTCAGTAGGACTAGTAAACCTAATATAATCATCACTTTAGCATAATCAGAAAAGGATTCTTCAGAAATGGGGAGACAAGTGCAAAAAGCCACTGTGTCCTCCATGTGTCCTCTCATTCTTACAGCCCAAGTGTAGTTTTATGTTCACACACATCAGGCAAACTTGGGGTACATACACCTATATGTTTTTAAATTTCTTTCTTTTGTATTTTATGTATATAATGTACTTAAGCCCCAGTGTTAATCCAGAATTCCACTCCTGCTCCTGCAGCAGCCTGGAGATGAAAACTGCTACACTCTAGGTGAGTGCAGGAGGCTATCGGGGATCATAAGAATTGTTTATTGGAGAGCAGTAGTTGGGACGAGGTAGCAGGTGCATTGGATCGCCATATCATGTCTATCCTAAATAATATACAGTATATTATAGCACAAAGGTTTAATCTGAGCTGTTGTTACTGTTGCAAGTTTGGAATTTAGTGACACCTTTTTTGGCAAACCTAAGCTATTAAAAACGTAAGCTTTAGTAACAGGTCAGATTACATACTCAGGCATTAAAAAGCTTGCACCTCTAATGACTGATGTTGGCCAATGAGGGATATCACTTAAGCGGAACTGTCTCTAAGACGTGATTGCACAAATAACCTTGCTAACACAAAAAAATATTTTTCATGCTTCCAAGCTACTTCTTTGCTAATTATTATAACCACAGAGCACTCTGATGGTTTGTATAAGCAGCGGCGTACCCAGTCCCATGCACACTGAAGTCAGTGAAGTCCATTGTTCCTCATTCCTCTTCCTGGAAGCAACAGAGACACCTTTGGGCACTAGCATTGCCAGTCTGTAGAAAGGTTAGTAGTAGATGCACTAACAAATTTAGATGGACTTCCCAAAGAATTATAACCTAACTCCAGGTTTTGTGTTCCTTTAAACAGTTTGGGCCATTATCAAGAAATGTGGCTGCTGTCAGCATTGCATAAACGGTATGTAGCATCAGCTACATATAGTACGCAGCGCTGTGCTCTGGCAGTAGTATGGGGACTTTCCATTTGCTGCTGAAATAAAATTTAGTTGAGATGACCACTGCTCAGCCATTCATGAGTGAATACAAGACATCATGTGATTGACTGAAGTGGAGAGGTAGATGGATGTTGTCATGATCTCCACCTCAGCCAATCAGAGGATGCCTTGTATTCATTGATAAAATAAATAGCTTCCTATCAATGGCTAAGCATCACTCAGCCCGATTCACTTTTGTTCCAAGAACGGGATGGGAAGTCCCCGTATTACTGCTGGAACACGCGCTGTATACTGTCTGTAGCTGATGCCCTTCTTAGACAAAGGGCCACTTTAAATAAGTTCTCTTTGGAAAATGAACTGAAATAGTTAATTTGTCCACAAAGTGAGATAAAATCTATCCTTCTATGGCAATGTGTAAAACTGAATGGCATCTGATTTTTGATGACACACATGGACATTTGCTATATTTTCAGACATTTTATCAAATTTTTATTTTAATTTACATTCCTACAGTGAAACTGTACAGAGGACAGCTTTGATCGTGACAAATGAAAATTCAAAATACATTTCGATTACTAACAAAGGCAGAAATTTTATTGTTTTTACCTTCTAGTAAGTTGTTACTGGATGAAGCTCCTTGCACAATATACAAATGTAAATGTGCCTCTCTGGCTAACCAAGATTATGTGCCTCATAAAATTTATAGAGCCATACTACCCTAGCCTGTCCATATACCTGCAGACCACAGCTGGCATGTAGAAGCGAGTCATTATTTGTCTTTAGGCCGGGTCCAGAGGCACAGGTGCGGGCATGTGGACCACGGCTAAAGAAATAGGTGGAGAGGGGCTGCAAAAAGCTCCACCTCCATCATATACATGCACAGTGCAAAGGGGGTGGGGTTAGAGGTGGAGCCAAAGGGGGGCGGCAAAATGAGGTTTCACCTAGGGTGTCAGAAATCCTTGCACCAGCCCTGTATAGAGATATATACTGTATACACCAGAGAAGATGCTCACAATACAATTTTAAAGGCAAACCCCTAGTAGGGGTACTTGGACCATTTTTAAATCATGGAGGTGAAACATCCACTCTGACCACTTATGAATTTATAGTGTTTTGAGCTTGTAGGGAGGAATTTATCATTGTATTTTTGCCACACCCTGGCACAGAAAACATGGGCAGTGTGGCTGTAATCTATTCATCATGCTTTTAAATGATTTTTAATGTGCAGGTGCAATGGCTGCGCTGGAAAATGAAATGTTGCTGTTTATTATGTTATGTGACATAGGACATATCTGCACACATGCCCGTGCATGCAAACAGATCGCTGGTATTTGGAACTTTGGCATCATCTGTGTGTCCGGGTGATGTCCTGAAGCCTTGCAGTACGTCTGCTAATACATGAAATTCCACAATGCACATGCGCCCATCAGTAAGACAGCCTCCTGGGTTCTGTGATATGGACATACCAGGAGGAAGTGGGGGGTACTACATTATTCTCTGCTAAGCCTTTTAATATCTAATTGTGGGTGAATGAGGGAGGGGAGCCAGGTTGAAGTAAGTTATTTTATTGGGTGAAGGTCCACTTTAACTTCCTAGCAGCACCTACTCAGGCCTGTTTTCACGTTGGGAACCCTATGTGGGATATAGAAAGTCCTTCCTGTCTTCTTATACCTCCATGTCACATAACGTAACATTCATACAGACTTTTCATCTAACTAATAGCTTCTCTCACCCTCCATGTCTGAGATGGTCATGAGTCAAGCAGATGGATCATCCCCTGGTGTCTTCAGGTTAAGACAAATTGCGCTACTGCCAAAAATGAGCGTGTAAGGCAATTTTAGCTGGTGAGTGAACATCTATGTGGGGAGAGGTGATTGTCCTGTCAACTCACGTGGTGTAGTGCAGATCAGTCTCATTTACCTTGGTGAAGATATAGAAGGGTGCTATGCCTTCAAACGATTGAACTTTACAAGATTTGGGACTTTACACCCAGCGGTTTGCTTTTCACTGGGTGGTGCTCTAAGTTAAACCTTGGAATTACCATTTTGCACAACAAGCGCTGCTAATTACTGTGACTTTTTAACTGATGTATGAAATATTACCTGTATGTAAGATAGCTGGAACGGTATAAGAAAAAACATTGGATATGACCCCAAAACATAAAAAGGGGGATGGGGGAGAAGGAAAGAGAGAATAGGTAGGTCCCATGCTAAGGTGGGATGGGGGGGGTCCACTCCCACCTCCCTCAATTAGCAGATGCAATGAAAGTGCCTCCATATGACAAAAAGAAAAGCACAACATTGCAGGATGCATTTAACACCAGATCCAGCCTAAAGCCATGATCAACCCCTGGATGAGGGTGTTTCAAGGGATCAGCATAACCTGATTGTACTCGTCCATAGGTTTGTAATGAAACCAACACACCTACGTCTTGGTAAAGGATGATATTCTGTCTTGGTCTGTATAAATCAGTTCTTCCATATCTTCAATTTTGTTTAGGCGGCTGAACCATTACCTCGGGCCAGGTGGATGAGTATCCAGCCAATGAAATGGGAATATAACCTAGCTGCATTAATCATGTGCAGTGGTAGGGATCTGCTGGAGTAGGTCTTATAAAGCTAAAGAGAGAAAGAAAGCATTCAGGGAAGGGTTTCAAAATGTATTTGCTTTTTCCATTTCATTATAAATTGTGATGAAAACATATTTGGTTTTCACATCATCATTTTCTATTTTCATCCATTCTAATTACAGTAGGTTGGACAAATGCCAGAAATGTTTTAGAAACATACTATATTACATACCGTATATATATGGACAGAATATGCTGTGGCTAAGCTTGCTTCTTAGAATTTAGAACTTTGTTCTGTTAGACAGCACGTGATGAATATATAAAAAGTCTCAGATTTCCATTATTTTCATGTAATTCCCACAAGTATAGATATCATATAGCTTTTTGTGACGTTGCTTCTTCTATTGTATATTGTAAAAAAAACAAAAACATCAACCTGGTATGAATTTCGGATATTGTGTTTAATATGGATTCTATATTTAATATTGGATATTATAACAAATATATTTAGTATGGTAACATAATCACTATATAAGTTTGTGAGAAAGCGCAAGGAGTTTTGTGAGGAGAGAAAAGAGTTCTCTGGCTATATACAGTATACTGTCACAGAAGACTGAATATGTGTACATGTATGTACCTAACCCTGCGTTAAGCCCCGTACACACGGTCAGAAAATCGTACAGAAAATAACGCTTTCTAAGCGATCGTACGATAATCGGATAATTGGTACAGAGCTTTCGAGAGCCGATCATGACAGTTCATCCGATGTTTTCCGTCCGGACATGATCGGACATGCAAGAAAAATGTTCGCACACGATGCCTGATCGTACGATTTTCGTTTCATCAATAGAGCTGTCGTTCAAAAATGCAATTCAAATACACTATCACATCGCTTCTGATTTTTTATTCTGTCGTGCGAGAATTTTCGTGACTAAAGTAAAAACTCTTCCGATTCAATCTGAGATTAGCATGCAAAAAAACCCAGACGATCATTTGCCCCATAATCTCATCATGTGTACCGGGCATTAGATGTTGGTGCCGCACCCAATGGTTCTTGTGTCTTAGATTCTGTGCGGGAAGCCGCAGATTTAATGGAAATTTTCTGATGAGTTAAAGCAATAATAAACCGGGCAAAAAAAAAAAAAAAGAAGCCCTACAGTGGTGCATTGTCACTGCTGCCGGGGGTTCCATTTTCACCTGGTCTTTTTTCTGGGTTTGCAGGCTCCGGCTGTTTGAATGTATGTGCAGGTGACTTCATTGGCTATTGCTGATGTGAATATCTCCTAAGCAGCAGGGACGTGCAGTGAGGTCAGTGGCTGGTGAGGCACTGGCTAGTATCAGAGCCAGATACACACAGGTTACATATTCACAAGTTACGTATTCGATTCTCACTGCCCAAATACCGTGTGCCATAAAAAGTTGCAACAACCACCATTTTATTCCCTAGGATGTCTGCTAAAAAATATATATACATAAAGTTTGGCGGTTGTGAGTAATTTTCTAGCAAAAAAATTATGATTTTTACATGTAAGAGAGCAGTGTCAGTAATGACACACTAATGGAATACAACAGGTTGTATTGAATCAGTATTGTTTACTCAAAGAATATATCAAGGGAAGGATGTTGACCCCACAGGGTATGGTCAAACACAGAAAAGTGGTTTTGTTATAACTGAATAAATGTCACACGTTAACACATAATACTTATTGTAGATTACTTTTGTTCAAACTCAACCACTATATGTATATATATTAGGGTTGTCCCGATACCACTTTTTTAAGACTGAGTACAAGTACCGATACTTTTTTTCAAAGTACTCGCCGATATCGATTACCGATACTTTTTTTTAATGTCATGTGACAGTGGCACGAATATGCAGCACTGATGACACATAGACTGTATGTATATATATGCTGCACATGTGAATGGGGCACAGAAGAGCAGAGGAATGACTCCTGCAAATGTCAGACCACTCTCTACTTCTCACTCACACAAGAGCAGCCAGGCAGCAGATAAACAAATGCAACACCAGCAACAGTAATTATAGCAATATTACACCTGCTCTTAGAGCAGTGGTTCTCAACTTTGTCCTCAGGACCCCCCAACAGGCCAGATTTTAAGTATTACCTTGGGGAGATGCAGACTAGAATGCTGCAATCACTGAGCAGCAAATGATATCACCTGTGATGGATTTCAGTTATCCTGCAAACCTGGCCTGTTGGGGGGTCCCGAGGACCGGAGTTGAGAACCACTGTCTTAGAGTAACCTAAGTGGGGTGGCGGGGGGAGCAAGAGAAGTAAATGTAGCCCAGTGTCTCCTTGCTTGGCAGTTCAATTGGTCTTCAGCTAGCTCTCTTGTTGTTTTAATGGTATGAAACAATAATGGCTGATGAATAATGTTAATCCAAGGAAATTAAGTATAATCAGAACAGCACTCTTTCAGTATAGGAACAGTATAAGCTTCACAGTGATCTCTGACTTGTTCCATTCAACATGGTAAAACGACCAGTAGCAGCAGACTAATGCAGAGTATGGATGTGTGAATAAACCTCCTTTTGAATCAAAGATGTTATTAGATGCAGAGAAGTAATGCTGTCTATACACAGTGTCTGTTAAGATGTTTTTTTTTACCTTTTTAATAAATGTACATCTGAGGATAATGTGCTAGGCCAGTGCGCCATTGTCTTTTTGTGTCTTCCTGACTGTAGTAAGGCAGGATACTCAAGCTGCTCGCTGCTGTCCTTCAGGGTATCTGGGTTGATGAGTCTGTTAAAGCAGACTGTGACTCCGCCACTTCTAGCATAGATTGCCTGCATACAGATCTATACCGGTCCAGAGAGAGTGCACCAGGCCCAAAGCCTCTGTTCTTATAGTCTCTCCCATGAGGCTCCTCTTCTCCCAGAAATCTCCTTCTCCCATCAGCCCGCTGGGAGCTGTAGTTTCTCCCCAACACAGCCAGGGGGCAAATCCTTGCAAATTAACTACATATCCCAGAATGCATTGTTCTCTAATCACTATCTGAGTCACAAATCAGCCAAACTGGAACACTAGGGGAAAAAGCTGCATTATAATTAATAGTAAAGAATGTCTTCTGGATTCCGGGGATGGAAATACCCAGCTCCTGGCTACATTCTCCCCCCACTTAAAATCATTGGACCCAAAGATGTAGGGATTCTTAACTACCGCTGAGGAAACAAAATATGATTAGTCAACCTTAACCACTTCAATACAAGGTAGTTAGAACACTTCCCGACCAGACCAATTTTCAGCTTTCAGTGCTCTCACAATTTGAGAGACAATTACTCAGACATGCTGCACTGTATCCAAACAAAATTTTATCATTTCTTTTCTCAAAAATAGAGCTTTATTTGATGGTATTTAGTCCCCGCTAGGTTTTTAATTTTTTGCAATATAAGGGAAAAAAGAGAGAACATTTTGAAAAATAAAACACTAGCTCATTTCTTGAGACACTAACAAGCCAGGAAAGTACAAATACCCCCACAAATAACCCCTTTTTGGAAAGTAGACATTCCAAGGTATTTAGTAAGAGGCATAGTGAGTTTTTTCATGGTTTAATTTTTTCCCACAATTCTTTGCAAAATTACGATTTTTTTTTCACAAAATTGTCATGGTAACAGCTTACTTCTCTCACATGGCATATGCATAGCACAAATTACACCCCAAAACACATTCTACTACTCCTCCTGAGTATGGCAATACCACATGTGTGGGACATTTTCACAGCCTGGCCACATAGAGAGGCCCAACATGCAGGGAGCGCTATCAAGTGTTATAGGAGCATAAATTACACATCTAACTTGTTGAATACCTATTACACTTTTGAAGGCCCTGGAGCACATGGAATTGCCCACAAAAGTTTTTTGGAAAATGTGGAAAAAAAATGAAAACACATTTTTTTACACAAAGTTGTCAATTTATAAGATATTTCTAACACATAGCATGTACATAGCAAAAATTACACCCCAAAATACATTCTGCTACTCCTCCTGAGTATGGCGATACTACATGTGTGAGACTTTTACACAGCCTACGGCCATGGCCCAACATTGAAGAAGCACCGTCAGGCATTTTAGATGCATAAATTACACATCTCATTTCTCAACCACCTATTACACTTTTGAAGGCCCTGGAGCATCAGGACAATGGAATTGACCACAAAATGACCCCATTTTGGAAAGCAAACACCCCAATGTATAATGTACATAGCAAAAATTACATCCCAAAATACATTCTACTACTCCTCCTGACTATGGCGATACCACATGTGGGAGACTTTTACACAGCCTGGTCACATACAGAGGCCCAACATCCAACAAGTAGCACCCCCAGGCGTTCTAAGAGCATAAATTACACATATCATTTTCTGACTACCGATCACATTTTTGAAGGCCCTTCATATTTCTAACACATAACATGTACATACCAAATAACAAAAGATTACCTGTGGTTTTAGTAGTGCAGTGGTCTATAGAGGAGAGCATCGGTCCAGGCAGCAGGCAGGGATGTGGTCAGCGATAGCAAAAGCAATCGTCCAGGCCACAGGCAGGAATACTGTCCATAGTTTGTATAGGCAGAGATACTGTCAGCACAGCCAAAGCATTGGTCCAGGTAGCAGGCAGAGATGTCCGGGCACAAATACTGTCCATAGTCAGTGGAGGCAGCAGACAGAGATATGGTCAACAAAGCCAATGTATTGGTCCAGGCAGCAGGAAGAAACATGGTCCATAAAGTCCTGGGTAATTACAGGCAGCAATATGGTCAGCACAGCCAAAGTATGGTCCTGGCAGCAGGAAGAAACATGGTCCAGAAAGTCCTTGGTCATTACAGGCAGAAATATGGTCAGCACAGCCAAAGTATTGGTCCAGGCAGCAGGAAGAAACATGGTCCATAAAGTCCTGGGTCATTACAGGCAGCGATATGGTCAGCACAGCCAAAATATTGGTCCAGGCAGCAGGAAGGACCATCAAGCTTAGGGCCAGGGGGACAGGGGTAGAGGCTTCTCCCACCCAAATCTCTTTGAAGCTTCCAGGAAACCAGACCCTGTTCTGGGAACACAGAAAACCAAAAACTGTTTTTCTATACTGAGAAGGCTTTTATGGAGCCCCTCACATTTGTGAGACCCCTGTGTAGAAGAGCAAAAGATCAGTCCAAGTGGCAGGCAAAAACATGGTCGATTAACAGGCCAAGGTCGGTGCACGTGGAAGTCAGAAACGTGGTTTAAAATGGCAGGCAAAGACATCGTCGGTAAAAAGGCCAGGGTCAGTTAACATGGTAGCAGGCAAATGATCCGCACAGGCATTTGAAATGGGGAAATGGCAGTCTCTTAAAAATAAGGGGAACTAATAGCTGATTGATGTATGATAATTTTTGAAACAATCTCCGATGCACAGGCCAGGTTGGGAGGGACAATGGGGGCAATAATAGGTGGTATCTCTTCTGACTCCTCCTCTGGAGCATACACGACATCTCTTTTGTTGTTTTCTTCCGGATTCTGTGGGGGGGATGTTGTATGGAAAATGTTGCTCGTGGAGTCGACTCAAACTATCGGAGCAAATACTTCCTGGGGCAGGTCCTTGCTGATAAATGAGGGCAGTGACAATTTCTTCAAGGTATGTGAGGTAGGTGAGGGATTGGTTTTTGGACGATCAAATGAATTGTACATGGCCATATGGAAAAGGTGAAATGCAGCTTTCTTGTACCAATAACGGGACTTCCGGGTCGACAAATAGGGCTGTAACATCTGGTCATTTAAATCCTCCCCCCATGAATAGATTGTAGTCGTGGACACATTCGGGCTTTACAAGGGGCCACGTCTTCTCTGAATCTCCACCAAGCTGTGGATATTAGAGAGGATGTGGACATCTTTCTTGTCCCTCCATGTCACGTACCGGACTGGAGGCTGAGGTGATGAGAGGGCTTCCCTTGCGGCTGAGTACACGGCACCCCTGGTGTTGGTACCAGAGGGTGCTGTGCCCAAAGGTGCACGGGTTGCCTGCAGATGGAGCTTGGCTAAAGGTTCCAGATGAAGAGACACCCTGGATGCACAGCAGGTGGACCGGATGCTATTCTGGAAGTGCAGGCGGATCACAGCAGAAGGACTAGGCAAGGTCAAAAAGCCAGGCCGAAGGTCAAAACACAGAAAGGTAATCGGGAGAAGGCAGGAGGAGTCCGTGAAGCAAGCCAGGTTCAGAGCCAGGAGAGAAGCCAGAGCAGGTCAGGAAAAGTAACAGGTAATCAATCACAGGAACACAAGGCACAGGAAACATAGGATACAGAGCTGAAGATAATCCAGCGATTTCTGACAGTCACTGGTGTCCTTTTATAGGTCAGTCCTTCCTGGTGATTGTCGCATATTGCAGACGAACGCTCGTACGTATTGCAAACGAACACTCGTCACCGAAGTCCGTTTGCTACGGCGCCTGCGCGGATCAGCGCGCCCATTTTGGATGCTGGAAACGTTGCCAGTTCTTCTCCGAGTTCTTCCCTGACAGTGCCCCCCCCCCAAGGGGCAGCCTCCGGTTGCCCAAGAGTATTCGCTTCTCTGGGAATCTGTTGAAGAATTCCTGAAGAAGTTTAGGGGCATGCACATTATTTGCTGGTTCCCATGAGTTCTCCTCAGGTGGGTATCCTTTTCATTTAATGAGGTACTGCACATATCTCCCTCTTCTGCGAGTATCCGCAATGGCTTCTACCTCGAATTCTGTGTTCTCACCTATAGTAACTGGTGGTGGAGGAGGCTCCTCTCTTTCGGGAAATGAGCTGGGAACCGCGTGCTTGAGTAAGGAGACATGGAAGACCGGATGAATTTTATATGAGTCCGGAAGGTTTACTTCAAAGGCCACAGAGTTGATTTCTCTCTTGATTTCAAAAGTTCCGATAAACCTTGGGCCCAGTTTCCGAGAAGGACACGTGAGTTTGAGATTTGCTGTGGAGAGCCAGACCTTATCCCCAACCTTTAGTACTGGACCATCATTCCTTATTTTATCAAAATGTCTCTTGTAGTCCTCCTGAGCTTTTTGCATGGCTTCCTGAAGAATTTGATAATTGGACTGAATGAACGTCAGTAGAGTTGAGCGAACCTCTGGAAGTTCGGGTTCTGCTGGTCCGTCCGAACTTTGGGACAAAGTCCGGGTCCGGACGGAACCCGAACGATCGCACGGACAACGAACCCCATTGAAATCAATGGGGACCCGAACTTTTAGGCACAAAAATGGCTGTAACAAAGTCCTGGAAAGCTCTAGAGGGCTGCAAAAGGAAGTAAAATGGGGGTAAGGGTAGGGCAAGTGCCCTACAAAAAAATGGGGACAGGGAAATAACTTTAAATATTTTTAAAAAAATAAAAACATAAAAAAAGAAAAAATGGAGGTGAATGTGGATCATCTTCAAACTGTGTCTGAAAAGTATTAATTAACGGTAGAAGCCATATAACTGTTCTAAAATCATCTTCAAACTAGGGCAAGTGCCCTACAAATAAATGGGGATAGGGAAAATAAATTAAAATCAAGTAAAAAAACGGGAAGGGGGGTGGATGGAGGTGTAGGTGGGGGGAAGGGCAAAAAAATGAACTAAAATTAAATAAAAGGGATAGGGGTAAATAAACATCCCGTGAACGGGATCAAACTTCTACTAAAATC
>BLSH010076090.1:3570614-3605744 GCA_018402905.1 Glandirana rugosa | reverse complement strand
TGGCAATTTTCAGATACCCTGGGCTTGTACTTTTTAGTTTTCACGATTAAAATTTCCGAATATACGTTACAATCCAAATTTGACGTCACGTGTATTTTGTTTTCTAGGTGTCTTATCGCCTATGACTGGGAGGCATTATCCCCCAGCCACCTAAGGCCATTCTCCGGACTAAACAACCACAGTGACCACTACCAAGAAAGCCACCTACAGACCACTATAGCAGTCGTTGTGCCCTGAGTGGAAGTCATATAAGACACCTGCAAAACAAAATACACGCGACGTCAAATTTGGAATATAAATCACAACTCGCTTGGGCCTGACATTGGAACCCGAACGATTTTTGAAATGTCCGGGTCCGGGTCCGTGCCACGGACACCCTAAAGTTCGGTACGGACCCGAACGTTACAGTCCGGGTTCGCTCAACACTAAATATAAGGTTTAAACTGCAGCGCACATAAAACAAAACGTCCACAGAATATACTGAAGGTGAGTCCCGTGTTGCTGACGATATCACCAGACATCCACCGAAAGAACCATCACCAGTGACACCAACAAATCAGGCCTCTTACCGGAATCCACCGACCCCCTATTACGGAGGGTCAGTATCCGCTATTCTGTGGATCTTTTGTTTTATGTGCACTGCAGTTTAAACCTAACATTGCATATAAGCCTTTAAAATTAGCACTTTTGATTTTTCATGTTCGGGTCCCATAGACTTTTAACGGTGTTCGAATGTTCGCGCAAACTTTTTGTCTGTTTGCATGTTCTGGTGGGAACCAAACCCGGGGGGTGTTTGGCTCATCCCTAGTAAGAATATATCTATACAGTATATAGTATATACAGTATTCCACAAATGTGAGTACACCCCTTACATTTTTGTAAATATTTTATTATCTCTTTTCATGTGATAACACTGAAGAAATGACACTTTGCTACAATGTAAAGTAGTGAGTGTACATCTTGTATAACAGTGTAAATTTGCTGTCCCCTCAAAATAACTCAACACACAGCCATTAATGTCTAAACCGCTGGCAACAAAAGTGAGTACACCCCTAAGTGAAAATGTACAAATTGGGCCCACCTAGCCATTTTCTCTCCCCGGTTTCATGTGATTTATTAGTGTTACAAGGTCTCAGGTGTGAATGGGAACCAGGTGTGTTAAATTTGGCGTTATCTCTCTCCTTCACTCTCTCATACTGGTCACTGGAAGTTCAACATGGCACCTCATGGCAAAGAACTCTCTCAGGATCTGAAAAAAAGAATTGTTGCTCTACATAAAGATGGCTATAAGACGATTTCCAAGACCCCGAAACTGAGCTGCACTTGTGGCCAAGACCATACAGAGGTTTAACAGGACAGGTTCCACTCAGAACAGGCATTGCCAAGTTGAGTGCATGTGTTCAGCGTCATATCCAGAGGTTGTCTTTGGGAAACAGACATATGAGTGCTGCCAGCATTGCTGCAGAGATTGAAGGGGTGGGAAGTCAGCCTTTCAGTGCTCAGACCATACGCCACACACTGCATCAAATTACTCTGCATGGCTGTCATCCCAGAAGGAAGCCTATTCTAAAGATGATGCACCAGAAAGCCCACAAACAGTTTTCTGAAGACAAGCAGACTAAGGACATGGATTGCTGGAACTATGTCCTGTGGTCTGATGAGACCAAGATAAATGTATTTGGTTCAGATGGTGTCAAGCGTGTGCGGCGGTATATATATATATATATATATATATATATATATATATATATATATATATATATTACGCTGCATTCAGTGTAGACTTTATATACATCTCATTCAGTGTATAGTATATGAAGTCTGTTCAGGCAGTGTAAAAAAAAAATTATAAAGTATATAGCATATATATATGTATATATATATATAATACGCTGAATTCAGTGTAGACTATATATACAGCTCATTCAGTGTATAGTATATGAAGTCTGTTCAGGCAGTGTAAGAATATATATATATATATATATATATATATATATATACGCTGCATTCAGTGTAGACTATATATACAGTGCATTCGGCGGTGTACAGTATATACTGTAATACAGTTTAGTGCGTTGTTGAAAAAAATCCCCATCATGTCCAGAAGGCCACAAAGGAGAGGCAGACGCTCCCAGGCCACTAAAAGAGAGCAAGCAGCCTCTGTGTCTACAGTGAAAAGTGGTGGTGGCTTACCTGGTGCATCGTCTGCAGGCGGGTCATGCTTGTCCTTTTTTTCTGCTGTTGGACAAGCTATTGAGCCACAACATGCAGAAGAGTTGGTGGAGTGGATAACAAAGCCGTCCTCATCCTGCTCATCCTCTGTCACCCAGGCTCGTACAAGTTTGCCTTCCAACGCATCTGGCAAAGCGGCCTATTCCACCGGATCCTTGTCCACAGTTACTCCTTCCGTAGCCCCTCCATCATGCTGATGGAAGATGTGCAGCAATTTGAAGGCTCCGATGCTATTTCCTAGGTTGAGTAAGAGAGGAGGAAAGTGAGGAGGACGCACAACTCCAATGAGGCAGGATGTCCTCCAGGGGCCAGCTTAACCACTTCAGCCCCGGAAGGATTTCACACTTTCGGACCAGAGCCCTTTTTGCGATTCGGCGCTGCGTCGCTTTAACTGACAATTGCGCGGTCATGCGACGTTGTACCCAAACGAAATTTGCATCCTTTTTTTCCCACAAATAGAGCTTTCTTTTGGTGGTATTTGATCATCGCTGCGTCTTTTCTGATCGCAGCTATAAACAAAAGAAGAGCGACAATTTTGCAAAAAAAACCAAATTTCTTACTTTTTGCTAAAATACAAATCCAAAAAAAAAATACAAAAAAACATTTTTTTCATCGGTTTTGGCCGATTTATATTCTTCCTCATATTTGCGATAAAAAAAAAAAATCGCAATCGGCATTTATTGATTGGTTTGCGCAAAAGTGGTCGCGTTTACGGATGATGAGAATTCATTTTTAGGGTTTTTATTTTTTCTTTATTTTTTACAAGTAATGGCGGCGATCTGCGATTTTTATCAGTACTGCGGTATTGGGGCAGACATGTCGGACCATTTTGACACTTTTTTGGGACCATTGGCATTTATACAGCGATCAGTGCTATAAAAATGCACTGATTACTGTGTAAATGCCATTGGCAGTGAAGGGGTTAACCTGTAGGGGGCGCTCTAAGGTTTAACTGTGTTCCCTGGGCGTGTTCTAACTGTGTGTGGGCTGCCCTAGCTGGGGAAGGGAAGTGATCACAGCTTCCATGTAGAAGAAGGCTGTGATCACAGCCCTTCCCCCTTTCACAGAACGGAGGTCTGTGTTTACGTACACGGACCTCCGTTCTTTCAGTGCAGGGGGGGCGATCGAGTCCACGGCACCCGCTCCCTGGCCCTCCCCGAACACAGTGAGCGTGCGGGCGCGCCTCCGGCGGCGCGCGCTCGCTCACAGTGCGCGATCTCGCAGCCACCGTCGTATGACGGCTTTTTGCGATATCGAACCACTTTGTCGCCGTCAACCTGCGGTTAGCGGTCGGCAAGTGGTTAAGGGCAGCCACCCTATTGCATCACACCACAGAGCTCCCCAGGTGCAGGGCACTGCTGACTCCCTGCTGACTTCCAAAACTTCAATGGTGTGGGCTTTTTTCAACACTTGTGCAGTAGATCACACCATTGCTGTTTGCAATCTATGTCTGAAGTTGATCAAGCGCGACCAGAACAGCAGCCGCTTGGGCACTACATGCTTGACAAGACATATGACAACCTGCCATGCAGTCCATTGGCAACAGCACCTCAATGACCCACATCATAAAACAAGGTGGACTTTTCCTTGTTCCTCATCTGTGACCTCAATCCCTACTATACCTGCAGTCCTTTTAAAAGCCTGCCCTGAGAGGAATGAAGGTCTAGCAATGGGTGCCACAAGTACTTGCAGCCAATCTGCTAGCAGTACACCACCAGTTGATGTCAGCAGGCAAATTTCCCTACCCCAGTTGCTGAACCGTAAAAAAAAATACTGTCCCAGCTATCCACATGCTCAGCGTTTAAATGCTTGCTTGGCCAAATTGCTAGCACTCCAACTGCCTTTTCAGCTGGTAAAATCTGCCTCCTTTCGTGAATTTGTGAAATGTGCCGTACCACTGTGGCAGGTCCCGAAAAGACATTTCTTTTCATGTAAGGCCATTCCAGCGCTCTACTGTCACGTGGAAGGCAATGTTTTGGCCTCCTTGGACAGGGCGGTCAGCAACAAAGTTCATATTACCACAGACTCATGGTCCAGCAGACATCGTCAGGGACATTACCTTTCCTTAACAGTGCACTGGGTAGCTCTGCTGGCAGCTGGGAAGGATGCAGGACAGGGTTCAGTGTTGGAGTTTGTTACGCCACCACGCCTCCCAAAAAATGGTGTTATTTCTGCCACATCTGATTCCTCCACCCCCTCCTCTTCTTCTTCCTCTGTGACCTCTTCTGCAGCAGTATCCTCTGAACTAGCAGTGCTCACAAAGCATTCTAGGGGCTATGTAAGCGGTCAGGCTAAAAGATGCCATGCAATGCTTGAGTTGGTCTTTCTAGTGGACAAGAGCCACACAGGGGCAGAGATTCTGTCAGCTCTGTGGGGGCAGGCTCAGAGGTGGTTAACGCCACGGCAGCTTGAGCCAGGAATGGTTGTATGTGACAATGGCACCAACCTTCTCTCTGCTCTCCGACAGGGACACTTCACACATGTTCCATGCTTGGCACACGTCCTGAATTTGGTGGTGCAACATTTCTTGACCAGGTGCCCAGGCTTACCAGATATTCTGAGGCAGGCCAGAAAAGTCTGTGGTCATTTTCGCTGGTCATACAATGCCAGTGCTTGGGAATTGAACCTGCCCACCAACCGCCTCATTTGCGACATGCCCACCAGGTGGAACTCAACCTTGGCAATGCTGCAGCAGCTGCACGCACAGCAGAGGGCCATCAATACCAGGTACCTCTGTGAGTATGGCACCAGGACAGGCTCAGGGGAGCTTGTTTTTTTTTTTCGCTACTGATCTAGGATGCATGCACTGTCCTGTCACCATTTGAGGAGGCCACAAGGATGGTGAGCAGTGACAATGCATGCATCAGTGACACTGTCCCTCTAATCTTCCTGCTGGAGCACATGCTTCGTGGAATCATGGACAGGGCACTTGAGGCAGAACAGGGGGAGGAAAAGGAGGACTTCCTTTCCTTTTAAGGCCCCCTTTATGCAGATAGCATTCATGCAGGGCCAACAAACACACAGGAAAAAGAGGAGTAGTAGGAGAAGAATTGTGTCAGCATGGATGTAGAGGAAAACACATAGCAGTCTTCAAGGGATGGTTTTCAGTCCCCAGAAACCCAAGGAGTTGTACGTGGCTGGGAGGAGGTAGTTCCTGACAATGTCTTCCTCAGTGACCCAGAGGACTTTCATGTCTGCTTAAACTTACGCTGCATGACCTCCCGGATTCTGCAAAGCCTGCTAAAAGACCCCAGGGTTCGTGGTATCAAGGAGAGGGATCATTACTAGCTGGCAACCCTTCCCTTGATCCACATTACAAGTGTAAAGTTGCAGAGCTCATCCTGCATTTGCAGAGGGAGCAGAGGATGAAACATCTTCAGGATAGCTTGAAGAAAAGTTTGTGCAACACCTTTCCAGACCTTGGGAGGTAACCATTTCCTGCTGCTGGACAAAGTGTTTCTGAGGCTTCATTCAGTCAGAGAAAGAGCGGTGGAGAAGGTGGCCAGCTGACCGATGCCTTTAAACAATTTTTCAGTCCTCAGAGCCCAGTGCTGATGCAACTATCGTCAGCGTCTGCATTATATTGTGCAGGAATATCTAGGAGCAAGAGCAGACTTGGAGACCTTTGCAACTGAGCATCTACTGAGTCACTGGGCCTTGAGGATGGACCACTGTCCAGAACTTGCTCAATATGCAATCAAGCTACTGGCCTGTCCTGCATCCAGCGTGCTTTCTGAATGGACCTTCAGTGCTGCTGGAGGGTTCGTAATGGATCAAAGATTGTGCCTGTCCATAGAGTCCGTTGATAGGCTCACATTTATAAAAATGAATCAGTCCTGGATCAGCAGCTATCAAGCCCCTGATGCTAATGCAGCTGACTGAATTTTCTAGGGATCTGGGATCCCTTGAAGACTGCCTATGCTGCCTATCCTATTCCTCCTGAATCCTGATGATGCTAGCTTTCAACACTATTTTGGGTCCAAGGCACAATTTTTCTGCACCTCTTTTACAGTGCGGAGGAGCATTAGAACACTGTGTGCAGCAGGTGTTGTCCTTATTTAACTTAGATGTAACCGGTGATGGTGGATCAGGTCATACCTTTGTGGCGGAGTTGTTTTCAAACTCTGCTGAGTTTGCGAAATGTTGGCAGCACACCCATATTTTGCGAAATTTTCTCTCGCTTGGTGGACAAGGTCCTCCATGTCTGCTATCTGCTTAACCCTAAAAAGCCATTCCTGTATTGTCGGGGGGTTCTTGTCTCGCCAGTGTTTAGGAATGCAAATTTTGGCTGCGTTTATGAGGTGAAGGGTGAGAGATTTTTTGTATGCTGATTGCTGGATGTATGGATGTATGGTGAGGCAGGTACTGCACCGGGGTATAATCTGGAGTGTAAGTTGTTATTTTGGTTATATGGGGATGTACTTTTCCCCAGAAAGGTTGTATAAGGGGACACTCTCACCATGTGTGAAGCAGAGACTCAGTGGACTCATTGCACCTCCAACAGAGCGGGGATACGTTTGGGTGGTATTTATGGAGTCTGTTCGAGGTTCTGTACCACAGAGAATAACGTTTAAAACTGCTCTCTTGGATGGAGACATTTGTTGACCCTTTATGGATATGGGTGAGAATGTGTTCCCAGTCTTCCCTTGATAGATCTACAACTAGCTCCCCCTCCCACTTATATAGTGCCAACAGTTTGTGCAGCGCTTTACAACATGGCTTGTTGCATTCTCTTTGGGGTCAACGCTTGTAAATAGCATGCCGTAGACCGTAGAGATTAGGTGTCTTTGGGTTTCGTAGCTAGTGCAGATCTCCCTGTACGTAACCTGTACCAGTTCGTGTTTGGTTTGGTTGTGGTCAGGTAATGCCTGATTTGTAGGTATTTGAAAAAGGTCAGGTTTAGGTCTGGGCGACAAGTAGACAGACTTTGGTATTCAATGAGCCTGTTTTGTACAAAGAAGGATTCTGCCCTGACGGAATCTCCTGTTTGTTCGACTGGGTGTAGAAGCCCGGGAGGAAGGTCTGGGTTTCGGTCTATTGGGGTTAGTGGTCCTGGGGAGGGCTAGGTTCAATTTTCTGCTCTGGGTTGTGACAGTTTGTAGAGTGGGTCCGATTAATGGGTGTGCCATGCTACTCCTGGGGATTCTGTTCGGGGGGAACCATGGCAGGTGGTGAATTGGCAGATGTGAAAAGGTCCCCTCCAGTCCAACCCAATATTTTGTTTTTGGGTGAACATGCCAGTCGACTATTCTTGTCACCTGGCATGCCCAGTAGTATTTTTGCACGTCTTTGAGTCCAATTCCCCCTTTCAGTGTGGGGGTCGTGAGTTTCTCCCAGCTTATACGCGGGTGACTGGAGGACCAGATGAAACTCCTGCACATCTGCTTGTATGTGGAGAAGAATGGCTGGGGAAATTTAAGTGGTAAGGTCTGGAAAAGGTTGATTTCAACTCCTTTGATGTCAGGGTTTGCCCTGAGTCTGCGGAGTAAGGGTTCCATGGTAAGTACAAAGACCAGCGGGGACAATGGGCAACCCTGGCGAGTACCAATCGACACAGAGAAGGCGTCCATTGACACGGATTTTCGCTGTTGGGGACAAGTAGAGTGTTAGGATAAAGTTGAGCATGCGATTACCCAGTCCCAGCGATTTCAGGGCGCCAGTCATATAGTCCCAGGACACTCTGTGAAATGCCTTCTCTGCATCGATCGATAGAAAAAAAACGGGTTTGGTGGATGTGGAAAGCCAGTGGTGTATACTAATAGCTTTTAGGGTGTTATTCTTAGCCTCCCATCCTGGAACGAAGCCCACGTGATCTAGTGAAATTAGTTTCGGGAGTAGGGGGAGTAGTCAGTTCGCCAAGATTTTTGCATGCAATTTTATATCAACATTTAGGAGCGAAATAGGTCTGTAGTTTGCAACAATGGATGTATCTTTACCTGGCTTTGGAATCATGGTTATGTGTGCCTCTAGTAGGTCTGGGCTTGGGCATGGGGATGAGGGTAAGGAATTAAATGCGGTTATGAAGTGGGGGGTCAAGATGTCCGCAAAGAATTTATAGTAGCTGACGGTCAGACTGTCTGGACCGGGGCTTTTACCCATTTTTAGTTGTTTTAAGGCCAGCCTGACTTCATTGATGGTGATTGGCCCATCTATTTCAGCAGCTTCTGAAGCTGTACTGCCTCAAAAATTCCTCAATCACTTGTTTCCTATCTGTATTTCGTTGGGTCGCGTTCGAGTTGGTAGATTATAGAGCTTTTGAAAGTACTGTCTGAACTGTTCTGCGATACCTTCCGAAGTCACAATCTGTTCCCCAACAGGGTCTGTTATGGTGTGTATGGTGGAGGCTACTTTTTTTGTTTGTAGGGCCCTCACTAACATTTTCCCGGATTTATTTCCAAACTCGTAAAAGAGTCACCGAGCTAATGTGTATTTACGTTTTATTGCTTTCCCCAGCTCCTCGCGTAACTCTTCCCTCACTTGTATTAGCTCGTTTAGGGTACTGGTGGATAAGGATTGTTTGTGTGCTTTTTCAAGAAGATTAATGCGAGTTGAAAGTTGTTCTATGTGTGCTTGTCTGTTTTTTATTCTGATAGCTGCTATAGAGATGAGTTCTCCCCTAATAACACATATATGTGCTGCCCAGCAGCTCACTGGGGATATGGCTGCCCCTGCTTTGTCTTTGAAGTACTGGGACAAATGTTTGTTGAGTTTCTGTCTATTGGCGGGGTCGTGTAGGAGGGAGTTGTCTAAGCGCCAGGTGGGTGATTGGGTGGGTCCAGTTGGGAAAGTCAGGGACATAGAAGAAATAGGGCCGTGATCTGAAAGAATCATGGGCTCTATATTTGCGGTTGGGAGGAGGGCTAAGTCGGTCTGTGAAATAAAGAAATAGTCAAGTCTGGTGTATTTATTATGTGGTGGTGAAAAGAATGTGTAATCTCTAGTGTTGGAGTGGAGGGTGTGCCATGCGTCGTGAAGGGTAAGGTTGGTGAGTGCTGTTTTGATTGCTCTAAGGGCTCTGTATGTAATTATGGAGGTCCCTGTAGAGGAGTCTTGGGTGGGTGAGAGAGCCACGTTGAAATCCCCTCCTACAATCAGAATACCTGAATAAAAGGTGGTAAGTTGTTGTAGTGTGTTTCGAAAAAAGGGTACTTGGTGTTTGTTGGGGGCATAGAAATTAGCTAGGGTGACCGGCTTGTTGTATAGTGTTCCCCTTGAGAAAGATGTATCAGCCCAGTTTGTCGTGCATAGTTTCTTGGATTTGTAGGGGGCAGTTTTTGGAGATTAGGATTGAAACTCCTTTGGATTTGGATGTTTGGAGAGGAGCATGCAGCTCTTACTGACCGAACCGTACCGTGTAGTAAGAGGTGTACCTGCCCACCCCCATCTCGGGGTTGCTGGTTGTGGTTGGATACAATGTGTAGCTAGGATAGGAATGCTACAAGGGGCAACTATCCTATACTGCCACACTGCGTGAGGGTTGGTATGGCTTTAGCTGTGTGGGTGTAGGTGGATTTCGTGTCGGAATCCAACCACCGCTGTATGATTTCAGTTTGTGTATATATAAGGGAGGTAAAGAGGGCCGAGATGTTCCAGGGTATTTGTGCCTATCAAGCTGTTTGGTGGTCCTAATCCGGTATATTCTGGTGGATATTGTCCCAGGTATCAAGTAGTAGTCCTGCTGTGGCTGCAGCAGCCACAGTGGGAGTAGCAGAGAGGCACTTCTGTCTGTGTGTAATGTTCCCTTTCCATCCGCCTACTAAACCTTTAACTTCTGGATGACTTGTGTAAGAGCTGATAGCGTATATATAAAACATCAACTTTTGTTTAAGGCCTGCATACCGGGTCTATGAACATTTTGACTACTATGTAGTATTAAAGAGCCTTGTACGTGCATAATCGTATAACAGTTTAACTTTTTAACCTTTTAACATTTTAACATTTCAACCAGGTAGTCATGCATCATTTCCATTCCGCATCACCGCTCAGGTTGTTCTGTTATAGGTATACAATCTGATCTGGTGATCTGGTCGTGGGGTGATCAGGTTTGTTTGATAGACTATCCTCCCTGTATGTCCCCAGTCCAAATGGGGGCATCAAGCCCGGAGGATTTGAGCCCCACGCACGGGCAGGGTGAAGTCCGCCATTGTGCGGGGGTTCCAGCTCCCAAAAAATACATTCAGGTGGGGTAGTGGGAGGAGAACGCCCCCTCTTGAATTAAAAAGGGTATATGGGTTGGGTCGGGAGGCTCTAGGCACATGAAGAGTTGCGCGTGTCCAGATCCCTGGAACAGAGCTGTATCCAAAATTTGTTATAATAGTAATCTGTGTTCCATTAGTGATAAATTGAGTGCTTGTGATGTACAGTTGTGCCTGGGCGAGCGATCTCCCCCCCCCCCCCACCAACATGGCATAAGCAGTAAACGGCATACAATGCAATTGGAACCTTCAGAATTGCGTAAATTATGCTGGCCAAATGGTCGTCACATCCTGACTTGTCAAAATAACCCTGTATATGGGAAATAGTACTTAGACAGTCATGTTGTCTTCTATCCATTCGTACCAGGGCTTTATCTGCCAGTGGTGCACTAAGGCCTCGTGTGCTGCGGGGTTTCCACTGAGTAATCGGTATAAGACCTTAGTCAAGTATTTATGCAGCCGTATAAATCCATATAGGGTCACGCAATCGGCACTGTGATATCTGGTCCCTGTTTTTTTCCCTCTATTAGTTTGAGGTATTAACGCAGTCATAGTAGGCCTTAGTGCCGACTTGTTTAGTCGTTTAACATGTTGCACAGTACACAAATTGGGGGTCAGGGGAGTCCTAGGGGGAGTATTGCCCCAGGAATGCATCGACCTTGAACTGTTGGGCAATGTCTACATATCTTCTGGTGTGCCCCTTGTAAAGTATCTGAGGCATTCTGAGCCCAATGGAGGAGGGGGATAGAGAGATCGGGTAAACCATATGGTTAGGGCATTTTATATGTCGCTTATAAGCCCTATAGCGTAAAGCTCCCAAAAATATGAGAGCATGTATTTTATAATCAATCTCTCACAATCATGGTGGGTAACCTTGTTTCAGTCCCCAGTCTTTGTTTATGGTATGGCAACAGGGGGGCTAGACATCAGTGGGAAGTGAGAAGAGGAAAAAAGTATTTGTATACTTATCTGCAGAATGGAAGTAGGATGCAATGGCAGTCAGGTGAGCCTCTGGTGTCTCACTTCAGCTGTCTCGTCGGGCTCTTCGCGGTTGTGGAGAGTACGTAAGACTTGTGCTCTGGTGCGGGCTGTGGTGGTGGGTATGGGGTCCGTTTCCTGACGGGGAGCGATGTCTGCAGTAGCGTGAATCTTGGGCATCCATAGGTTCGTCTCTGTGTTGTCCTCGTCTGGCTGGAGGGTGGTGGAACTCAGTGTACCAGTTGGGGATGTCCGCCACCGGGATGCTGAGGGTGTCGCAGAACAGATGCTTTCAGGTACTCGTAGCAGTGCCGTGCGGCCTTGCGAGGATAAGGAGAGACAGAAGGGGAGATCTATATTCTGTTGCGTGCTTTTCTGAGGATTTCCTCCTTTAATTTATAGTTCACAATGCAGCAGATCACATCCCTGGGAGGATCAGATTCTGTTACCTTTGGTCTGAGGTCTGGTGGATTATTTACATTTGGATTGTCGACTGCGCAGGTTTGTCTAGCAAGTTATTAAATAGGCCCATGACTGCGGCCCGTAGTTGTTCAGGCTCCACAGATTCCAGCAGGCCATGGACCCTCAGTTATGGCGCCTCCCTCTGTTATCTAAGTCTTCAATATGGCGCCGGAGGTCTCTAAGCTGGAGGGTCTGGGTGTCTAATTGTGGGTTACCTTGCGCAGGACCGTGTCATGTTGTGCCGCCATCTTTTGCACAGTCTGCACTCTGCCGGATAGTGCATGAATATCTAGGCGCAGCTCCACTATGGCGGCCGATAGAATGTCCTTGATGTCCGCCGCTATAGTGCAGAGATCATGGATGTTCAGGTGTGGTTGTGCCGTCGAGCTCTCCTGTGTAGGTGCGGAGTGCAAGCTAAGCAAGGTCGGGGATGCGGCCTGTGTGGCTGTGGGGGGATGCCGCCATATTACCCCTCTGGCTCCGGAACAGTTCCGGGATAGTTTGTCTCAGTTTATCCATTTGTTCTCGGGGAGAGCGGGACCTGGAAGCGGGGGAGGCTCGGGACACTGTGCCCATGATGTCCGGGTGGGCTAGCGCTGACGTATCCTCCGTGAGGCGGCTTAAAAGTCCTATGGTGGCAGGAGCTCCCGTTCTATGCGGCCATCTTCCATCGCGTCCAACCCACGCCCCCGTCATTACAATTTTTTAAATAAATTACAACAGCAGGACCCGTTCCTGTGCCCAAAGAGTAATTGCGAGGGTTTACAGTGTTCTGCCACCACCAACACCCAAGGGCCAATTTTTCTGCACCTGTTTGACTGGAACATGTCATTACAATTTTTAAAATAAATTACAACAGCAGGGCCCATTCATCACCCAACCAGAGTAACTGCGGGGGTTTACAGTGTTCTGCCACCACCAACACCCAAGGTCCAATTTTTCTGCACCTGTTTGCCTGGGGCATGTCATTACAATTTTTAAAACAAATTACAACAGCAGGACTCATTCCTGCGCCCAATGAGAATAATTGCAAAGGTTTACAGTGTTCTGCCACCACCAACACCCAAGGCCCAATTTTTCTGCACCTGTTTGACTGGGGCATGTCATTACAATTTTTAAAACAAATTACAACAGCAGGACCCGTTCCTGCGCCTAACGAGAGTAACTGCGAGGTTTTACAGTGTTTTGCCACCACCAACACCCAAGGCCCAATTTTTCTGCACCTGTTTGACTGGGGCATTTCATTACAATTTTTCAAATAAATTACAACTGCAGGGCCTGTTCTTGCTTACAACAAGAGTAGCTGTGAGGTGTTACAGTGTTCTGCCACCACCAACACCCAAGGCCCAATTTTTCTGCACCTGTTTGACTGGGGCATGCCATTACAATTTTTTAAATAAATTATAACAGCAGGACCCATTCCCGCGCCCAATTAGAGTAACTGCGAGGGTTTACAGTGTTCTGCCACCACCAACACCCAAGGCCTAATTTTTCTGCACCTGTTTGACTGGGACATGTCATTACAATTTTTAAAATAAATTACAACAGCAGGGCCCATTCATCACCCAACCAGAGTAACTGCGGGGGTTTACAGTGTTCTGCCACCACCAACACCCAAGGCCCAATTTTTCTGCACCTGTTTGACTGGGGCATGTCATTACAATTTCTAAAATAAATTACAACAGCAGGACCCGTTCCTGCCCCCAACGAGAGTAACTGCAAGGGTTTACAGTGTTCTGCCACCACCAACACCCAAGGCCCAATTTTTCTGCACCTGTTTGCCTGGGGCATGTCATTACAATTTTTAAAACAAATTACAACAGCAGGACTCATTCCTGCGCCCAATGAGAATAATTGCAAAGGTTTACAGTGTTCTGCCACCACCAACACCCAAGGCCCAATTTTTCTGCACCTGTTTGACTGGGGCATGTCATTAGAATTTCTAAAATAAATTACAACAGCAGGACCCGTTCCTGCGCCCAACGAGAGTAACTGCGAGGGTTTACAGTGTTCTGCCACCACCAACACCCAAGGCCCAATTTTTCTGCACCTGTTTGACTGGGGCATGTCATTACAATTTTTAAAACAAATTACAACAGCAGGACTCATTCCTGCGCCCAATGAGAATAATTGCAAAGGTTTACAGTGTTCTGCCACCACCAACACCCAAGGCCCAATTTTTCTGCACCTGTTTGACTGGGGCATGTCATTAGAATTTCTAAAATAAATTACAACAGCAGGACCCGTTCCTGCGCCCAACGAGAGTAACTGCGAGGGTTTACAGTGTTCTGCCACCACCAACACCCAAGGCCCAATTTTTCTGCACCTGTTTGACTGGGGCATGTCATTACAATTTTTAAAACAAATTACAACAGCAGGACCCGTTCCTGCGCCTAACTAGAGTAACTGCGAGGTTTTACAGTGTTTTGCCACCACCAACACCCAAGGCCCAATTTTTCTGCACCTGTTTGACTGGGGCATGTCATTACAATTTTTCAAATAAATTACAACTGCAGGGCCTGTTCTTGCTTACAACAAGAGTAGCTGTGAGGTGTTACAGTGTTCTGCCACCACCAACACCCAAGGCCCAATTTTTCTGCACCTGTTTGACTGGGGCATGCCATTACAATTTTTAAAATAAATTATAACAGCAGGACCCATTGCTGCTCCCAATGAGAGTAACTGCGAGGGTTTACAGTGTTCTGCCACCACCAACACCCAAGGCCCAATTTTTCTGCACCTGTTTGACTGGGGCATGTCATTATAATTTTTAAAATAAATTACAACAGCACACCCAGTGAGAGTAACTGCAAGGGTTTACAGTGTTCTGCCACCACGAACACCCAAGGCCCAATTTTTCTGCACCTGTTTGACTGGGGCATGTCATTAAAATTTTATACAGTGCAGTCCCCATAGTATATATAATACAGTTCAGACTATATGGTGCAGTCAGTGTAGTATTTATAACACAGTGTACTGCAGTGGTTAAGGGGAACTTTAAAAAAGGGCCTGGTTTGGATTTTGGGGGGAACCCCACGCAATTTGTTTCAGTGATTTTTGATCTATAATGACGGGAGCTGGCAATATATTACAGCCATGACAAAGTTTAAATGACTTTTTTTCTCTAAAAATGTAATTTTGCTGCAGCAGTGCTCTAAACATCACAGAGATGTGCCACTTTACAGGCAGACTAAGGGGCAGTGTTGCCAACCTACCAGATTGAAATTTACTGACACGACACCCAAAATTTACTGGCACAGCCAAGTTTTTACTGACATTTTACAAAAGTTACAAAATTACAGTTTTCAGTGCAAATTTCAGTATTTAGGCTACAAGCAAGTACACTGTGCAAATAGCAATGTGATTTAAGGTAGATAGCAAGGTAAAAAAAACATATATCTGTTATTTTCAATATAATAAGAGCAGATTATTTAGTCTATCAGTTTTGTCACCTATGTCAAATTGTAGGGATTTCTCTTCAATTTCTGTTCCATAACCACCACAGAACGTGAGGTGAAATCCCTGGTAGCCACTAGGATCACTGGAATTTATGTCCCCACTTCTAAAGACTTCCTGTCTCCATCCCTCCATCACCCCTCATCTCCATCACACAATTCCCCCCCCATCACTTCCTGTCACCATCCCTCCATCTCCATCCCACCATCCCCATCACCTCCTGTTTCCATTACACCATCCTTCCATTACCTCCTGCCACTTATCCAGTGCACACTGCACTCATAGTGCACACTACACTCATCCAGTGCACACTCACACTAAGAGAGAGACTCCTGCAGCCTGGCTCGCGGCTGTCTACCAGAGTGAGCAGAGACAGTGTGTGTGTCAAGCAGTGACACACTCACTGTCCCCACTCTTTTTGGCTGGCTTAAAGAGGAAGCGTACTGCACTCACCACTGTCACCAGGAGGGCTGCAGGGTCAGCCAGAGCAGGGAGGCAGGCAGGAATCAGGAGGATCCATCCATCTGGAGCGTCTGCTCTGGTCAGGTGCTGGCTGGCGGTGGTGTGGCAGGAAAATGCAGTAACCTCATTTGAGGGCGGATGGGCTGGGCAGGGGCACTAGCTGGCAGCAGGAGGGAGTGGTCGTCCAACTCGTCTCAGGGTCAGTATCGGATCTTCTCACTCGCTGCTCAGGAATTTCCGTAATTGCACATGTGCAGCTCTGACCGGAGCCGATGGCCACCGTTTTTACTGGCACTTTTCGGCTGCTACGGACTTTTACGGACACCCAAAAAGCTGCCCTGTTTTTACTGGCTGTCCGTAAATTTACGGACGGTTGGCAACACTGCTAAGGGGACTCTCCAGGCACGATATTTAAAGGAATATCGTATAAGTCAAGTTTTTTGACACGGATTTTGTGTCAAAAAACCGACATTCGTCTTATACGCGAGTCAACAGCCGGTACGAGCGCGGGGGAACATTCCGCGGGCACACGCGGCGGCTGAGATGCATTCCAGGGATGCCGTCAAGTCTGCTGATGGCCTGCTGGAGGGCGGAACTTTAGCTCAGTCACACTTGCGACGTGACTGGGCTGAAGGTAAGGGCAGAGGACACAGGCACTTCCTATGAATGGAATAAGGCTGCCGTGTCCTTCTTATGTAAAAATGTAAAGTAAAAAAAAAAAAAACAGTTTGGCAATTCGATTAACTAACCAGATTAACCCTTATTGTGTGAACAATAAGAGTTATTATGGTCAGATATTCAAATGACAAAACTGTGTTGTTTTTTTTCTTTGCATTTGACATATGTGAAGAACACAGCAGTCTTATTCAATAAATAGGAAGTAAGTAACACACACACACACTCCCGATTACATGGCCACTTCCTATGTTAGGGTCCCTAGACAGATTTGGGGTCTTTTAGAAATCTCTTCTAAAGAGGACCTGTCATTAAAAAAAATATTGAAAAACATTTAACCTACTGATGCCTCATTGGTATTTTTTTTTTTTTTTTGGTATCTATTTTTATTTTTGAAATTTACCAGTGGCTGCTGCATTTCCCACTTAGGCTTATACGTGAGTCAATAAGTTTTGCCATATTTTTTTGGCAAAAGTAGGGGGGTCGACTTATACACGGGTCGACTTATACACGAGTATATACGGTATTCCTTTTTTTCACTTTAATAATTTTTAAAATCACTGCTATGAAAAAAAGATTGTTTTCAAATATTTTTTTGCATTGATACATGTCCTCTAGAGCAGTACTCAGGTCCCCATACACTTTTTATGGCAATAACTTGCATATAAGCCTTTAAATATAAGCCTTTAAAATGAGCACTTTTGATTTTTCCTGTTTGAGTCCCATTGATTTTGCGTATTCACACAAACTTATTGCCCATCCGTGGTGTTCTGGTGTGAACCAAACCGGGGGTGTCTTGTCTTGGTGCCGCTGCTAGTCCCTAATCAAACTCCAACCTTATTTTACTTCCTTTCGGGTCCATAGCCCCTCTCTCCCATTCTGCAGCTGCTCAAACATCTCTGTGTTCTAGCAAGTCACATGAGGTGTGTGACCAGCGTGATATCAGATGTCTGAACCTCATGACGTTGACGTGTTTCGCTACACAGGTGTAAGCCAGCTTCGTCAAAACATTTGTTTTTGCCTCCTTCTGCAATCAAGGCATCAGTCACTGTTTTGTCTGGTCTGTTCAGGGTTACACAAATTGGGAGTTTGTTTGCTTCCTTCTGCCTCTAGAAGACGTTTCTAGAGCTTAGGGATAGAGAATTCAGATAACCAGTCTGAATATTGATCAGGGCCTATTCAATCCCTGGGGAGGTGTACCCAGATGATGCCTGGGAAGCTGATAAATAGTCAGGAACCCTGGCTTATTTTTCTTCAGTAAGGAAGTTAGGTCCCAGGTTTAGGAGGGTTGTTGCCCCAGAGGCAGCCTATGGACCAGGTTTCTGTTCTGTGAGATCTCAGTGGTACAGGGACCTGGAAGTGACTTGGAACTTACAGCATAATTTCTCCAAATAGATCTGGCCTAGAGAAGGACTGTCTCACTCACTGGTTTGTGTCTGGAGGAAGATGAAAGGTGCACAGCTGTCCTGGGAACTTGTTTGGAAAGACTTTGAAATGATCCCTGTGACTCCACAGCATTCTGGAGATTGCATTGGGTGCCAGCAGTTGTGTATTGGCACAAGGTAACCAGATGCCAAAGAGACCTTATTCTCTTCAGGTGTGATGGAATAGACTGTTCTTTGCTCACATTAGCTGCAGGAGAAGACTGTCCTCTATTTGCTGCTTGCTTTTCATTTTGGAGTATCCCATTCTCCAATCCCTCTCCTGTTACAAGTTCTGCTAGCAAAAAATTACAGAAAGCCAAATCCCTAGACTGTTTATTGGAACCTAAGTGAATGGACATTTGCTTGGCTAGACAGGCAGCTTCTATACTTTTGGGAAAGAACCAGCTAATATCTAGCCCCTTCGGGAGTAGCGCTGCATTGTTTTGTTTTTTTAAGATATTTTTATTGATTATAAAGACATACAAACACAAAAACCAACAAACATACTTCGGGCAACATACCCGATAAGTAAATACAAAGTATTGGCGGCTTGTACATGGTCAACAAAACTTTCCCAGTTATAGTTTTCAACAAATGGCATTTGGGTATATCTTTAAGTAGTCAGAATTGAGTCCATTAGGTATATAACATAGCAAATTAAGTGGCACTTCCCCCTATGACAAGACGGGACATAGTGTAAGAGGGCTGGCCAGCCATCCGCCCCAAATCTTATGAAATCTTTTACTCCGTTTTCGAAGATCATAGGTGATCTTATATAGGGGTAGTTTGTATTCAATGTCTGTGAGCTCTTCCACGTCAGCAAGAGAGGCTTCTTCGTGTAAAAGTAGAGGATACGAAGGAGTCTCTTTGCCGAGGCGGATAGTGACAGGTCCCCCAAGATTCCAAAAAGTCAATTCTTAGGGTTAATAATATTAGGAAGGCCCAAGGCTGTCGAGATGAAGGACCAATGTCTTTCCAGAAGTGCTGTACTATTGGACAGGACCAGAAACAGTGCAGAAAATCCGCTTGTTGGCCACAGCCCCTAAAGCATGTGTCCGTGGATGATAAACCCATTTTACATTTTGCCTATGAGGGGTGAGATGGGACTGGTGGAAGACTTTAATTTGAATCACTCGGTCTCTAGAAGAGATTACCGAGGATTTGAAGGTGTTGGAGAATTCTGACCAATCCTCCTCCGTGATCTGTATATCTAGGTTAGTCCATTTAGTTTGGGCTTTCCGGAATCTGGGGTTGTTGTCTGCAGCCAAGGCCATATAATAGGTTGAAATGAGCTTAGTGGGAGCCGGGTCCCTGAGTAATTGTTCTAGAGGAGGCATGCGGAGTATGTTGTCTAGAATGCCAAATTGCGCCCTAATTGCATGTCTCAATTGGTGATAATAAAATAGATAGGAATTCGGAAGATCAAACTCCTGCTGGAGTTGTTGGAAGGGTTTAAAACCCTGTGCGTCAAAGAGATGGCACAGGTATTTAGCTCCCTTTGATGACCATCTCACAGGGTCCGGTATAGACTCCAATTCCTCAAGCGTGCCATTGTACCATAGGGGTGTGTTCGGTGAAGCGTCCCATGATTCCTGGGCGAATTTGTTTTTGATTGTCTGAAAAAGAGATAAGGTCATGTGTATTATAGCTGTCCCCGGCCCATCAGGGACACAGTTTCTATAGATCACATTGTGGAGACAATTGCCCCCTCTGTGCTAGTACAGGCATTAGTATCACTGGGATGTAACCAGTCATGGACAGATACCAAATGGGATGCCAAGTAGTATAGGTAAAACTTAGGGAAGGCCAGGCCAGCCAGGTGGGATGGAAGTCGGAGCGTCTCAAGTGCTATTCAAGGGCGCCCGCCTCGCCAGAGGAATGTTATGCATGTGGAATCGGTACGTTTAAAAATGGATTTGGGGACCCTACATGGCACATTGGCTAGGACATAGAGTAATTTGGGGAGATAAATCATTTTAATAATGTTGGCCCTGCCCATGAGATCCAGCGGGAGATCCATCCATTTTTGAGTGTGTTCTTGTATTTGTCTTAATAAAGGGCATATGTTGTTCTCAATGTACCGTGGAAGCGGTAGTTGTACCAGCACGCCTAGGTACCTAAATGAGGAGACAACCTGTAATTCTGATCCCGCATATATCAGTGAGGTGGCCGCCTGGTCCAGAGGAAAGAGGATAGACTTTTCCCAATTCACCCTAAAGCCCGAGTAGTCCCCGAACGTGTTGATAAGGGTTAATATGTTTTTAAGGGAGTCTTGTGGATCTGCCAAATATACCAAAGTATCGTCAGCATAGAGTGAAATGCGTTCTTCTATCGTCCCGACAGGGAGGCCTTTTATTTGGGAAGTGTTGCGGATTTGTATGGCCAGGGGCTCCATAGCCAGGGCAAACAACAGGGGGGATAAAGGGCACTCCTGTCTAGTTCCCCTGGTGATCGGAAACGCCTCCGTCACTGAGGAATTCACTCTGATATGGGCTGTTGGGGAGCTATATAAGAGTCTGATCCAGGCTATCATACTCAGACCCAACCCACAGCCCTCCAAGATCTTGAATAAGTAGGGCCATTCCACACTATTGAATTCTTTTTTAGTGTCGAGTGACACAATTACCCTGGTAGGTGTACAGTCATGGGGATATTGTAGATTATGAAACAATCTGCGTATATTCATTCTAGTGGATCTTCCTGGTATAAACCCGGCCTGATCGCATCCTATCAATTTTCCAATAATTAGATTAAGGCGGTTAGCGAGCACTTTAGCGAGAATTTTAACGTCCACGTTTATTAGGGATATGGGGCGGTATGAGTCACAAAGTAATGGATCCTTTCTAGGTTTTAATAATAGTACAATCAATGCTTCCCACATGGATGGTGGGAGGGTGCCCTGTTTCAGAGCCTCATTATAAGTGTTAAGAAGGAGAGGACTGAGTAACGAGGCAAACTTCTTATACCACTCAGCCGGGAAGCCATCCAAGCCTGGGGATTTATGATTCGGAAGTTGTGAGATTGCCATCTGCACTTCCTCTATTGTGATGGGGGCTTCAAGATCCCTCATTTCCTGGTCAGTTAAGCGTGGAAGTGGGATTTGTGCAAGGTACTCAGTTAGGTGCGTCTCTGAATATTGGGCCCTAGTAGTGTATAAATCTTTGTAGAAGGACAAGAACGCATCCACAATATCTTGCGGGGCGTCACTAATCCCTCCTTGTAGAGTAAGAATTCGGGGAATAGAGACAGGGTTATGATCTGGTCTAACTAGGTATGCTAAGAGCCGTCCAGCCTTATTACCATGTTCAAATATTTTTTGTGTTACATGCAACATACGTTTTTGGGTTAAATCTAGTAATTTGAGCTCATATTCTCTACGTTTAATCATCCACGTCTCTGGGGGTCTGGGTGTGTAACATAATCTACCTCAGCCGCCACCATTGCCTCTTCCAATTCCCTGGTACACTGCACAGCATTCTTACGCAGGACACCCGTCACAGACATAAAGGCGCCCCGTAATACAGCCTTGGAGGCCTCCCAGACAGTGGAGAGGTCCGTAGACCCCCTATTGACCCTCCAATAGTCCACGATGTCTCTCCCGCATGATCTCTGTACAATCTCGTCCTCCAGCCATTGTGGCCCCATGCGCCACATGGCGGGCCCTTGTGCAGGCAGGAGGAGGAGATCCACCATTAGAGGTGCATGGTCAGACACCCCCCTGGGCAGATACGACACAGACGATACCAACAGGAGAGCATCAGGAGTCCCAAACGCTAGGTCAATACGTGACATGGTATGAAATGAATCAGAATGACATGAATACTGATGATCGGTGGGGTGTTTCCACCGCCAAACCTCAGTGAGGCCATAGACTCCAGCCCAATCTACAAAGGAGGGGCAAGACCTACCTCCTCCCCCCAAGCGGTCCATTAAAGGGTCAAGAACAGCATTAAAGTCTCCTATGTACAGAACCGGTCCAGGGGATCTGGCGACAAGAAGGAGAGACAATCTGGAGAGAAGATCTGGAGTGAATGGGGGAGGTACATAGACATTGACCAAGGTAAAGGTCTTTCTGGCAATTTGTATAGTAAGTATAATAAATCGACCATCAGGATCCGTCGTCACGGATACAATTTCAGCTGATAGTGACTTTGTCAGTAGAATGGAGACACCCCTAGAGTATGTAGTGTGGGTGGCATGGTATGAGGAGGCCACCCATGCTTTCTTGAGCGAGCGCACCCGTTCTTTAACCAGGTGCGTCTCCTGGAGGCAAATAATGTGTGGTTTGTAACGCCTAAGGAATGAAAAAATTAAGGACCGCTTGTGAGGAGAGTTTGCCCCCCTTACATTCCAAGAAATGATTTTTAGTGGTTTAGCCATCTATAACATATAAAACATTTCTTATACCGTAAAGGATAATGCAGGAATCAACATCATAAAGAGGAATCCAAATTACATAGTTTAGGTATACCCATAAGCAGCAGAAAGAAACCAAAAGTCTCGCCAGTATGAAACAATAAGAAAAAGGTGGTAGTTCAACAAACCCATCCCACCCCGCTCGACCATCCTCAACTTAGCGAGCTTGGATCCCGAACTGACCAAAAGTTCAACAAAAATCCCAAAAAGAAAAAAACAATTGGAAGGCATTTCCCATGGCTTCGCCATGCAATGGAATGGGGTTGGTGAGATGTATATATCTAGCTCCATTGGAACATAACCGATGCTCCCGAAGGAAAAGTGTAATGCGTGGAATCAGCCAGGTGACCACCCATGTAGTTGTCCGTATCAAGAATACTTTTAGGGAGGAGGTCTGGGACAGTGTAAGTGACCCTAGGCGTAGTTCTGGCTGTTGTAATGTGGGCTCTGGATCGGTCGGATAAGTGAGCAAGTGAGGGTACGCACCCTCCAGGTGTTCTAGGGGGCCAATATGGATTAATGAAGGATAAGCAGCACATAACATCCGGGGTTTAGGAGGGTGCAGGTATAGATAAGAGTCATGTCAGTATCAGCTCTTCCTGTTCACCATGTGTAATCCCAGTTATAAGGTCGGTGACTGTTTAAGGCCCCCCCTCGGGGACACGGATCGGATAATAAAGTTCTAAGCCCAACATAGATTCAGTAACATGTGCAGTCAGGGTTCCAGCAGGATGGTTACATATCTCGGAGGACTATTAGACTGGTCATTGTTATTGACCCGTACGTCCCCGTCGGCGCTGCGGGCCAACGTGGTCTTCAAGCCAAGCCATGGCTTCTTTAGGTGAGTTGTAGAAATGGGCCTTACCGTCCCAAATGACTCTTAATTTGGCAGGGAAGAGCATAGCGTACTGTAGGCCCTTCTGTCGGAGACGGTTCTTTACCGCAGAGAAGGAGACACGCTGTCGTTGGACATCCGCCGAGAAGTCAGAATAGATGGATATGGTATTGCCGTTATATTTGAATGGACCCTTTTCTCTGGCTAAACGCAGAATGGTCACTTTGTCTTGGAAGTTGAGGATGCGTGCAATCAGAGAACGTGGAGGAGTCCCAGGATTTGGCGCTCATGGCGGGGTACGATGTGCCCTTTCAATGAGGAAGGCGTGAGACAAACTTTCGACCCCCATTACCTCTCGTAGCCAGGAGTGCAGAAACCGCTCAGGACGGGAACCTTCAGATCTCTCCGGGAACCCCACAAAATGGAGATTATTTCTCCTGGAGCGGTTCTCCAGGTCGTCGATTTTTGCACGGAGGGCTGCCATTTCGGCGGTGTTCGCCTGAACAGCGGCTGACATTGGTTGCACCGTATCTTCTAAAGTACTGATGCGTTCTTCTGCAGCTCTGGTTCTTTCCCTTAAAATTTGTACATCTTGCTTTAGTAGTGAGTTGTCAATGCGGATGGTTTCAATTTGTAACGACAGGGAGGTTTTGCAGTCCTGAATCGCCATCATGATCTCAACCAGTGTAGGTTCCACCGTAGGTGGCCCAGAAGCCGTACTATCAGTAGGGCTATATGGGGAGTCCAACACCAGGTGAGACTCACCCTGTGTTTTAAATATGGCTGGTCCAGATGCGCACAGCTCCTGGGATGACAATGAAGAGGAAGCTGTATGCGGTGGGGGTTGGGGTGCGTGCTCAGGGTCTGCCACATTTCCCGCATCCCCCTGCCTTCTAAACCTGGCTAGTTGTTCTGCTGCCAAAGCAGGTATAGGAGGACCGTATTTAACCATCATTACGCCTCTGTAGGGGGACACGTTTCCCACCCTTTAGTCAGACAAGTGTACAGGAGAACAGCACAAAGGTACAGGGAGGTTACCTGCCTGGGAGAGATTCTGGCTGTTATGTACTCTAGGTGAGGTTCTCCAGTGTCAGAATACAGAAGTGCAGACTACGGTGAGCTGTGATTGGTCCCCCAGGCCTAGTGTTCCCAGCAGCCCCTTTCCACAGACTGATCCTCTGGGGGGGATAGGAGCAGTATCCAGAGCTGATTATATTGGTATAGGAGAGAACTATACCCTTCCCCCTTGATGGAAAAGAAGTATTAGGCCTGGAGGGTGTACCAAGAACCTGCAGGCCTCGGTTCTCCCTCAGTCCCCTTACTCACAGGATCTGTAGGTGGTGTCCCTGGATAGTCAATGGGGCAGCTGGATGGCCGGATGGGTACCCCAGGAGCCGCTGGAACATGGCTCAATCTTTGGGAGAACAGTGGCACTCCGAGGACTAGGCCGCAAAGCCGGGGCCTCGATTAGCGGATCCGGCCGGCCGATGGAGGAAATATGCCCCGAGCAGCGCAGCAGATAATCTAGTAAGTCGTGGGCAGTGCTGGCTGATCCTGTGGAGGCTTAAGAATAGGCGGATGGCACAGGATGGGTCTCAGGATGGTCGGAGCTCTTTGCCTAAGTGTCCGCCGCTTCTCACATCCGGACACGCCCCCCCAGCACTGCATTGTTAATTAAAGAACAACTTTTTTAGATGCGAGTAATTCGATTTAGATAATGCAGATAAATATATTTATTATAAGCAGTTCTGGATTAAATCATAATACCATTAGAAACCTACATTTTAGTTTTGTATGCATATTGAGGGTTTAAGTCACGTGCACAAATTTACTAAAACTGGAGAGTGCAAAATCTGGTGCAGCTGTGCATGGTAGCCAATCAGCTTCTAACTTCAGCTTGTTCAGTTAAAGTGATAGTGAACCCTCCTATCATTTTCAGCCAAGGAAGCTGCCATCTTGGCCTCTGTTTAATCTACAACCGCCATGATGCTGCACATGTCATCAGCTAAGATACCAGCCATTGGATAATTTGACAGTTTGGTTTAGAGCACAACCAATGGGAGTGTTACATTTCCGGCACGTGCTGGAAATGTAACTGGTTTTTAAACTGTTAAATGGATGGGTTAACTACCACTTTAAGCTTCAGCAAAACCTGGAAGCTGATTGGTTTCTATGCAGAGCTACACCAGATTTTGCACTCTCCAGTTTTGGTAAATCAACCCCACAATGTTTATGTATTATTCATGTACTGTAGATGTGTCCTTACAGAACTCATACAGGATTTGCACACATTCTTTGTCCAGTTTGGTTGCAGCCACAAAAGTATCTTTTTGCTCTGTAGGAGAAAAACAGACAATATCAATATTAGGACCAAGATATCACAAGGCAAAGGAGCTATTCACTTAGAGCAGCCTCTCTTAGCCTTTTTTCCCCCAGAGGAATTTTTGAAATAATTTTCAGGTCTTGAGGATCCAAGTGACATTAGTTGTCTCTCCAATAAGTAGCCACTTACTACCAACACTATGGCATACTTCCTTCCTCTTTAACCAACTTGGGAGTGTTTTTTCACTCGATGTCCGCCGGCTACCCGCGATCGCTCCCCCACAGTGACAGAATGGGGATCCTTGTGTTTAAACACACGGATCTCTGCTCTGACAGGGGAGAGGACTGTGATCGTATGCTCTCTGTATATGGGAGCAACGATCACTCTCCTCCCCCAGTCAGTCCAGCCCCCACACAGTTAGTAACACATCCTAGGGAACACAGTTAACCCCTTCCCTGCCAGTGACATTTACACAGTAATCAGTGCATTTTCATAGCTCTCATCGCTGTATAAATGCCAATGGTCCCAAAAAAGTGGTAAAAGAGTCTGACATGTCCGCTGCAATGTCGCAGTCCTGCTAAAAATCGCAGATCACCACCATTACTAGTAAAAAATAAAATAAAACCCCCATAAATTAATTCTCATTGTTTGTAAACGTGGCAACTTTTGCGCAAACCAATCAATATACGCCGATTGCAATTTTTTTTTTTTACCAAAAATATGAGGAAGAATATATATTGGCCTAAACTGATGAATAAATTTGTTATTTTATATATATATATATATATATTTTTTTTTTTTTTTGGGGGGGGGGGGGGATATATATTTTAGCAAAAAGCAAGAAATATTGTTTTTTTTTTTTCAAAATTGTCGCTCTTTTTTTGTTTATAGCAGTGATCAGAAGTGACGCAGATATACCACAAATAGAAAGTTCTATTTGCGGGGGAAAAAGGACATCAATTTTGTTTGGGTACAACGTCGCATGACTGCACAACTGTCAGTTAAAGCAACACAGTGCCGAATCACAAAAAGTACTCTGGTCATAAAGGGGGAAATCCTTCCGGGGCTGAAGTGGTTAAATTAGAGTCAGCTAAAAATTCACAGTGAACACAAATGACGCATTTCCTGAAGACACCCCATAAGAGGAAAACATGTTGGGCAGAGTTAGCAGGCTGATTTCACACACTGTTAGGATGTGCCGACAGTGTTTGCTGTGAATTTTTAGCTAACCAGCTTTATTTTATTGCTGTAAGATTTTAACAATTTGTACCAACTACATATATTACGCCAACAGAACTCTATTTTTTTATTGCTGAATTTGAGAGCATATACAAAATTTGCTGTTTGAATGTTGAGTGTGTTGTTAAGCAACTAAAAAACTTGACATTTGAAAAGAAAAATGACTTTCACACCTTCCTAAATATCAACATACGTCATCATGGGCGCCATTCAAACAATTGACTTTTTCCACTTTGTCAAACCAGCGACCACGGACTAGGTTCCCCAAGGCATCGAGAGCTACCTTTTTTACTGCAAAGAGACAAAGATATTCTCTAAACGCATACTCAGGTGGTTACGTCTACCATACCACTTAGTAATTCTTAACCTCATGTAATGTAAGTTGTTTTCCTTTTTTTCCTTGCTTTTCATCTCAATTCTTTTTTCAACCAATACTATCCACATACTGCAATCCTATAATTTTTCTGGCCGACCTTTCTTTCTGCCTTCATCCACCTTTGAGAAGCAACCCAAGATCACAGCTTGTAATTAGGACAATCTCATTATTAGCACTGCAATCACATTTCCTAACATATAATCAGGCCAGCAGTTTAGAGGGCTGGTAACCCCCAGATGATGTATGGGAATACGAAACGCGTCGGGAGTTAGTTACTTTAAAGTGCTGCGTTTGTCAATATTGCTTTTATTTGGCTACTTTTATTTTTTAATAAATACACCTCACCTCTGGAGGTTTTACACTATTCCAAGTTTCTTATCTCCTTCGGTTCACCCACTTTTTGGAGCCATCGGCTGAAGTGTCCCCTATAGGGTATGTCTACCTCTGGTAAAACACCTTGATTGGTTGGCGTGCAAATGTAAGAAGTTGGCCCTTTATTCCGTGGCTGTCCATCTTACAAGAAAGACCTACCTAAGTCGTCTAGGAGTGTGTGATGTGCCGCTTTTGGATCAGAGGATTCACATCTTGCCACCGTGAGGTTCCTAGGTCCTGGGAACCAGTTCGGAAGGGGTCCACATTAACCCTGAGAATTATCAGGATTGTCCTCGGATAGTGTGACGTGCCTCTCCACAACCAGAATTGCCTGGATTACCTTGATTAATTGGAGCCTATTCTATCTGGTGTCTGGTAAGCCTCCAACTATTCTTGATCTGGATACCTGTGAATTTCTAACTCTTCTCCAATACAGTATTATTGATGGTTGAAAGATACGCTACACCAGTGATACAGAGAATGGATGAACTTTCATTCTAATAACTTTATAGCTGTGCAGTGATTTTGCACTTACATCTTATGTTCTTTCTATAGCAAATTTTCACCTGTATTGGTTTATTTTCACTAATTTCATTTATTTGACCTCACTGCTTTGATTCAAGCACTTGCTATTTTGGGTTGAGCGCTATATATATTTTGGTTACAGTATTGTCAATTCGTTTAATTGTGTTATAGCTGCTTACCATAATCTAATTTTCACGATTCACCATTTGTACCTTAGCGCTGTATTATCAGTACACTATATAATCAGGCCACACAGATGGGTATACAGATAGTGGCAGATACCAAAGTGAATCAATAAAATAAATTGCATCATAGAGAAGCTTTAACATCATATACAAGCTTTATAATTCATTAATGTCCATCTGCACTTGTTCCTAAATACAGTATCTCACAAAAGTGAGTACACCCCTCACATTTTTGTAAATATTTTATTATATCTTTCTGTGTGACAACACTGAAGAAATTACACTTTGCTACAATGTAAAGTAGTGAGTGCACAGCTTGTATAAGGGCCCTTTTACATGGGCATTCCGTTCAGGTCCATCTGTCCGTTGTTCAATGCAGTCCTATGGAGCGGCGGATGTCAGCGGAGACATGTCCGCTGACACCCGTCGCTCTCCGATCTATACTGTCCGTGAAAAACAGACGGATGGAAACCCTATTTTGCATCTATCTGTAGAATTGGATCGGAGCAAATCGGATGACAACGGAAAGGCGGTACATTGTCATCCGATCCCCATAGAGCAGAGCGGGGCTCTGACAGTTCCATCTCCACTCAGTGACCGGAGACTGAGCTGCCATCCGTTGGCTCAGCGGGGATTGGCGGATCGATCCCCGCTGAGCAAAAATGGACCCTACACACAGAAAGCCCGTGTGAAAGGGCCCTTGCAGTGTAAATTTGCTGTCCCCTCTAAATAACTCAAAGAGGATATGTTCAAGCGCAGTGTGAACCGTGGACTAGGGATCAGATGGAGTGGTTATGCTGTGAGCATGTGATGGGAGGCATTTAGGTGGGGGCAATCACAGATGACCAATGATGGAGCTGAATGACATTCATGAAAGTTCATTAAAAACATAAAAAATCATAAAAATCATAAAAGTCATAAAATAGTCTATGCACAAAGATCCTAGGTGCTCTTGTAGGTGACTGTCCTGCCAAGGGCTACAAATGTGGGAAGCAAACCAAACTTCTGTGTGAAAGGAAACAAGAAAAAAACAAATGCGCCTCTAAGAGTAACAGTAAAAACCAGGATTTTATTAAATAACAAGTGACTACTCACAGAAGTAGTAGGGTGCTGTGCTTTGCAGTGTCAGCCACTGCTGGCTTCTTTGCTGGAGTCCTGTGGTGGTCCTGCTGGGCTGGGGTGGTGCGGAGTGCGGGTTCAGCTGTACTGGTGGAGGAGGGTCCTTCGGTGAGTCCCGGGGAGACCTTCTCTAGGAGACAGTGGTCCGCAGCAATCCGATCCGACCGGTGCCAGTGCGTGCAGGAGAGGTGACCACAGCAACGGCGACACGTTTACGGGGCTCTACCCCTTCTTCAGGCCGTGAGTCAGTCACGGCCTGAAGAAGGGGTAGAGCCCCGTAAACGCGTCGCCGTTGCTGTGGTCACCTCTCCTGCACGCACTGGCACCGGTCGGATGTGAGTAGTCACTTGTTATTTAATAAAATCCTGGTTTTTACTGTTACTCTTAGAGGCGCATTTGTTTTTTTTCTTGTTTCCCTCAAAATAACTCAACACACAGCCATTAATGTCTAAACCACTGGCAACAAAACGGAGTACACCCCTAAGTGAAAATGTCCAAATTGGGCCCAATTAGCCATTTTACCTCCCCGGTGTCATGTGACTTGTTAGTGTTACAAGGTCTCAGGTGTGAATGGGGAGCAGGTGTGTTAAATTTGGTGTTATCGCTCTCACTCTCTCATACTGGTCACCGGAAGTTCAACATGGCACCTCATGGCAAAGAACTCTCTGAGGATCTGAAAAAAAGAATTGTTGCTCTACATAAAGGTGGCCTAGGCTATAAGAAGATTGCCAAGACTCTGAAACTGAGCTGCAGCAGTGGCCAAGACCATACAGCGGATTAACAGGACAGGTTCCAATCAGAATAGGCCTCGCCATGTTCGACCAAAGAAGTTGAGTGCACGTGCTTAGCATCATATCCAGAGGTTGTCTTTGGGAAATAGATGTATGAGCGCTGCCAGCATTGCTGCAGAGGTTGAAGGGGTGGGGGGTCAGCCTGTCAGGGCTCAGACCATATGCCGCACACTGCATCAAATTGGTCTGCATGGCTGTTGTCCCAAAAGGAAGCCTCTTCTATAAATGATGCACAAGAAAGCCTGCAAATAGTTTGCTGAAGACAAGCAGACTAATGACATGGATTACTGGAACCATGTCCTATGGTCTGATGAGGCCAAAATAAACTTATTTGGTTCAGATGGTGTCAAGCGTGTTTGAGAGCAACCAGGTGAGGAGTACAAAGACAAGTGCGTCTTGCCTACAGTCAAGCATGGTGGTGGAAGTGTCATGGTCTAGGACTGCATGAGTGCTGCCGGCACTGGAGAGCTACAGTTCATTATGGAAACCATGAATGCCAACATGTACTGTGACATACTGAAGCAGCGCATGATCCCCTCCCTTCAGAGACTGGGCCACAGGGCAGGATTCCAACATGATAATGACCCCAAACACACCTCCAAGACAACCACTGCCTTGCTAAAGAAGCTGAGGGTAAAGGTGATGAACTGGCCAAGCATGTCTCCAGACCTAAACCCTATTGAGCATCTGTGGGGCATCCTCAAATGAAAGGTGGAGGAGGGCAAGGTCTCTAACATCCAAAAGCTCCATGATGTCATCATGGAAGATTGGAAGAGCGTGATGGACTAGCCAAGCATGTCTCCAGACCTAAACCCTATTGAGTATCTGTAGTTTACCTGTGTGTAATTTAATCTCAGTATAAATCTTATAGCTGTCCCTCAGAAGTTTGTTAGAGAACCTTAATGAACAAACAGCATCATGAAGGCCAAGGTCAGGGATAAAGTTGTGGAGAAGTTTAAAGCAGGGTTAGGTTATAAAAAATATCAAAAGCTTTGAACATCTCACAGAGCACTGTTCAATCCCTGGAAAGAGTATGGCACAACTGCAAACCTACCAAGACATGGCCGTCCACCTAAACTGACAGGAGAGCATTAATCAAAGAAGCAGCCAAGAGGCCCATGGTAATTCTGGAGGAGCTGCAGAGATCCACAGCTCAGGTGGGAGAATCTGTCCACAGGACAACTATTAGTCGTGCACTCCACAAATCTGGCCTTTATGGTAGAGTGGCAAGAAGAAAGCCATAAGAAGTCCTGTTTGCAGTTTGCGAAAAGCCATGTGGGGGACACAGCAAACATGTGGAAGAAGGTCTTGAGTGAGAAGAGATAGACCGCACAATCAAAGTCCCAAGAGAAAATTTATTGTGAATCATACCACAATGGACAAAAGTGACAGGCAGAGGTGACAACACAGCGCAAAAAGGGTTAACGCGTTTCACGGCTCTGTAGTCCGCTTAATCATAACCAGGTGGTATGATTCACAATAAATTTTCTCTTGGGACTTTGATTGTGCAGTCTATCTCTTCTCACTCAAGATTACCTGGACTGGCGGCTGTTCAGACCTGCACCTAGCCTCAAGGATTACACATTATTCCACACCTGGAGCGGGCTCTCTACCTTCCTGCTCAGATGTGGAAGAGGGTGCTCTGGTCAGATGAAACCAAAATTGAACTTACTGGCCTAGAAGCAAAACACTATGTGTGGTGGAAAACTAACACTGCACGTCACCCTAAACAAACCATCCCCACCGTGAAACATGGTGGGGGCAGCATCATGTTGTGGGAATGCTTTTCTTCAGCAGGGACAGCGAAGCTGGTCAGAGTTGATGGGAAGATGAATGGAGCCAAATACAGGGCAGAAAACCTGTTAGAGTTTGCAAAAGACTTGAGACTGGGGCAGAGGTTCACCCTCCAGCAGGACAATGACCCTAAACATACAACCAGAGCTACAATGGTTTAGATCAAAACATTTTCATGTGTAGAATGGCCCAGTCAAAGTCCAGACCTAAATTCAATTGAGAATCTGTGACAAGACTTGAAAATTGCTGTTCACAGACGTTCTCCATCCAATCTGACAGAGGTTGAGCTATTTTGCAAAGAAGAATGGGCAAAAATGTCCTCTCTAGATGTGCAAAGCTGGTAGAGACCCCCAAAAAGACTTGCAGCTGTAATTGCAGAGAAAGGCGGTTCTACAAAATATTTACTCAGGGAGGCTGAATACAAATGCATGCCACAATTTTCAGATATTTGTAAAAAAAAATTGAAAACCATTTATCATCTTCCTTCCACTTCACAATTATGTGCCACTTTGTGTCGGTCTATCACATAAAATCCCAATAAAATACATTTACGTTTTTGGTTGTAACATGACAAAATGTGGAAAATTTCAAGGAGTATGAATACTTTTTCAAGGCACTGTACATACACAAAAGTGTTGGCCTACACTTTAAATGGTTAGTTCACCACAGAAAAATTGTATAGGTGAACTAACACCGGACACCCTCCCCACCCCCCTGGTTCCCGTTCCCCACTCCAGCCGTCCAAGGAATTTAAATTCTTAATCTTCCCTGTGAAGTTCTTCCAGGATGGACCAGATTGATTCTGATTAGCCAGTGCCATCGCAGTGGATTGATTTGGTCCATGCATAAAGAAGGGGAAAAGGAGCAGGGATTTCATATCCATGGATCGATACAGCAGCTGGTGTTAGGGTGGGGACGGTTTTTGTTGTCAGTTCACCTCTACATTTCTTCTGTAAATGTGAACTAAAACTTTAAAGAGTAATTCCAGGTATGGGTATTTTATACATACTGTAGCTACAGTACATTGGTCGAGCTTGGACTAATGTAATCATACAACACTTGGCAGATGCCCCTGAAGCCACTGTAGTATATACCGCTACTCCGGTGATTGCCCTGCTGCATTCTAAGAATAGGAGGTCTACTTCTGGGCATAGGCCCCATTCAGAGAATGCTTTGCATTTTTTTAATAAATGGAAATGTCTTATTGGACAAACTATGGCCAAGTATAGTATATACATAGTTACACTAGTCCAAGTTGTACCACTGTAACTGTACAAAATATTCATATCCCGGTCAGAGTTACCAAGTCATTCCAGACTGACAGCAACGAGTACTAATCAGTGGTGGCTGGTGGCATATTTTTTTGGTTGGTAACCAGCACCGCATTTACCTCATCCAGGTCACAGGCAGCACTTCCTCTGCACGGTGGCCTTCCCTGTGTCTCCTCCTCCTCAGCATTATGGCGGCTTTCGCCGTGCATCTCCTCCCTCCTCCTCCCAGGCAGACAATAGGATTGTTTCTCCTCCTCTTGGCCAATCAGGTGGCAGGTTTCACACCTACTTCCTGATTGGCAGGGAGGAGAATCAGGGAGACAATAGCGTATATTAATTTGCTAATGTCACACAATTGGTTGGGCTCGGGGGCGCACCCACCCTTTTTTGAAGCCAATTAGAGCCTCAGGCTGGATTTACACCTATGCATTTTTAGTGCTTTTTGCATATTTGCACTACAGTCCATTTAACATGGTTTCCTATAGAACACATCCTGCAGTGAAAATCAGCAAAATGCAAAAAGCACTAAAAATGCATAGGTGTAAATCAGGCCTTAGATGCAGAGCTCACCAATGTGTTACACAGAGAATGCAGAGCTCACCAATGTGTTACACAGAGAATGCAGAGCTCTCCATTGCGTTACACAGAGAATGCAGAGCTCACTAATGCGTTACACAGAGAATGCAGAGCTCACCATTGCGTTACACAGAGAATGCAGAGCTCACCATTGCGTTACACAGAGAATGCAGAGCTCTCCATTGCGTTACACAGAGAATGCAGAGCTCACCAATGCGTTACACAGAGAATGCAGAGCTCACCATTGTGGTACACAGAGAATGCAGAGCTCACCATTGCGTTACACAGAGAATGCAGGGCTCACTATTGCATTACAGAGAGAATGCAGAGCTCACCAAAGTGTTACACAGAGAATGCAGAGCTCACCAATGTGTTACACAGAGAATGCAGAGCTCACCAATGTGTTACACAGAGAATGCAGGGCTCACCAATGTGTTACACAGAGAATGCAGAGCTCACCAATGTGTTACACAGAGAATGCAGGGCTCACTATTGCATTACACAGAGAATGCAGGGCTCACCAATGTGTTACACAGAGAATGCAGAGCTCACCAATGGGTTACACAGAGAATGCAGAGCTCACCAACGCATTACACAGAGAATGCAGGGCTCACCAATGTGTTACACAGAGAATGCAGGGCTCACCAATGTGTTACACAGAGAATGCAGGGCTCACCATTGTGTTACACAGAGAATGCAGGGCTCACCAATGTGTTACACAGAGAATGCAGGGCTCACTATTGCATTACACAGAGAATGCAGGGCTCACTATTGCATTACACAGAGAATGCAGAGCTCACCAATGTGTTACACAGAGAATACAGAGCTCACCAATGCGTTACACAGAGAATGCAGGGCTCACCAATGTGTTACACAGAGAATGCAGGGCTCACTATTGCATTACACAGAGAATGCAGGGCTCACCATTGCGTTACACAGAGAATGCAGAGCTCACCGATGTGTTACACAGAGAATGCAGGGCTCACCATTGCGTTACACAGAGAATGCAGAGCTCACCGATGTGTTACACAGAGAATGCAGGGCTCACCAATGTGTTACACAGAGAATGCAGAGCTCACCAATGTGTTACACAGAGAATGCAGGGCTCAACAATGTGTTACACAGAGAACGCAGAGCTCACCAATGCGTTACACAGAGAATGCAGGGCTCACCAATGTGTTACACAGAGAATGCAGGGCTCACCAATGCGTTACACAGAGAATGCAGGGCTCACCATTGCGTTACACAGAGAATGCAGGGCTCACCATTGCGTTACACAGAGAATGCAGAGCTCACCAATGCGTTACACAGAGAATGCAGGGCTCACCAATGTGTTACACAGAGAATGCAGGGCTCACCAATGTGTTACACAGAGAATGCAGAGCTCACCAAGGCGTTACACAGAGAATGCAGGGCTCACCAAT
>BLSH010076090.1:3530991-3557177 GCA_018402905.1 Glandirana rugosa | reverse complement strand
CATGGTGGACTCCCAACTCTTCCCCAACTACTCATCAAATTGACGAGGAGACTCTACAACAGGACCTGAAAACCTATCTAGGAGCCTTGATTCTGCACCCGCATCCCCAAAAACATTTCTTGGACACTATTAATGCCATTCAAAAAGTATGGACCTCATTTAGAAATATGACAACTTCTTTATCACATAAAACCCTGGACCTCATCCCACTATCATCCTTGGGGAACATAATACTGAACCTAAATATCCAAAACTGGGTATCAGCCGGGATCACCAATGTGGGACAACTATATTCACAAGGTAATCTTAGCTCCTTCCTAGAGCTGTCTTCGTCCTTTCAATTACCTCGAACCTCATTCTACCAATACCTTCAAATTCGACATGCCTTAAAAAATATCCGGATTAGCGACTCAGATGTTCTGAGCCCCATCCTAGACATACTACGTTCACCCCCGAAAATACTTAAAGGATTGGGCCCCTTATATCTCTCCCTTTCCACCCCAGCTCATCTACACAAGCCAATACCATTCCTAAACTGGGAAAAACGCTCTCCTTCTCAGCAACCCCGGAACAATGGCATATGGCACAATCCCTCCCTCGGAAACACTCTAAATGCATCCTTCATTGGGAAAACGCACAAAAACTCTCCTTCCACTGGTACCTTACCCCTCAGAAACTGGCAAAAATTTACTCTGACCACTCTCCACTGTGCTGGAGGAACTGCAACCTTCCTGGTTCTCTCTACCATATCTGGTGGCAATGCCCTAACATACAACCGCTGTGGAACCAACTCTTCAAACTCATCTCCACTATCACCAACCAGAATATACCTCCGGACCCAAAGCTAGCCTTACTTGGAATAGGCATTGACTCATGGCCTTACAATTACCACACCATCCTCACGCATATCTTTATAGCAGCTAGGCTTTCCATAGCCTGCAATTGGAAATCCACTACCCCACCAAACTTTAAGGATGTAATTCTCATTTTCGAAGACCACGCTCAGCAAGAATACTCCTTTGCAAAAGCTCACCTTAAACAAGAAAAATTTCTAAGAGACTGGCACCTGTGGGTAACATACCCACAAAGCTCTTTCCAACCCTAGAGCTTTACAATTATAACTTTCAACCTTGAAATTTGAAGTTTGTATTTAGGAATGGCGCTGTCTCATTAATAAAAACCTTTGCATTCACCTGTGTATCTAAAATTCTGTAAAAGTGCAAATGTGCAAAAATGTGCAAAAATTAACAATAAGTAAGCGACAAAAACTTAATAACATAAACCTTTCGGGAGTTTAACCCCAATTAAGATAAGTCAGTGTATGAAATAAGTGAATAAAAATGTGAGTATATAAAGGGTATGTAAAATTATTATTATTCCGTAAAATCGTGATCCATAAAAAGTCCGTGAAAATCCGTAATCCGTAAAAGTCCGTAAATCATAAAAACTTTACAAAGTCTAATGCAGCTGATGATTTGTAGAAAACTTCCACCATCAATGATATACTTCAATCATTAATATTGTAAAATTCCTGCAAAAAGGTGACTTTTGTGCCAGATGCTGTATCCACTACATAGATGTGACTTGTGCTCCCCTCATGTGCCCGCACTTACCGGAGATTCCACACCCCTACAGGGGTAACACGCCTGTGGTAAATGGGGTCTTTTTTCCTTGGTTCAGAGCTTCCTCCTACTGGTCACACTCTTTTATCCACTTACGGCGCCATCCCGCATAGGGGCAGATCGATTTTTGATGATATCATCAAAAATCAATGATATCATCAAAAATCGATCTGCCCCTATGCGGGATGGCGCCGTAAGTGGATAAAAGACAATTGCAGCCAGCTGGAGGAAGTTCGGAACCAAGGATAAGAGAAGAGTGTGACCAGTAGGAGGAAGCTCTGAACCAAGGAGAAAAGACCCCATTTACCACAGGCGTGTTACCCTCACATGAGGGGAGCACAAGTCACATCTATGTAGTGGATACAGCATCTGGCACAAAAGTCACCTTTTTGCAGGAATTTTACAATATTAATGATTGAAGTATATCATTGATGGTGGAAGTTTTCTACAAATCATCAGCTGCATTAGACTTTGTAAAGTTTTTATGATTTACGGACTTTTACGGATTACGGATTTTCACGGACTTTTTATGGATCACGATTTTACGGAATAATAATAATTTTACATACCCTTTATATACTCACATTTTTATTCACTTATTTCATACACTGACTTATCTTAATTGGGGTTAAACTCCCGAAAGGTTTATGTTATTACGTTTTTGTCGCTTACTTATTGTTAATTTTTGCACATTTTTGCACATTTGCACTTTTACAGAATTTTAGATACACAGGTGAATACAAAGGTTTTTATTAATGAGACAGCGCCATTCCTAAATACAAACTTCAAATTTCACATCACTCACCTTGCTTAGCAGGGAGAGGCTTGGAGGGCAGCAGTCTCAAAGGTTGATATATTAAGCTCATACCCCTTTATCCTAGCGCAGGAACCCCCCCTTTCTAGTCATTTTTTTTCAACCTTGAACTCTGAGCCCTCTGGATAAATTCCATACCCCAAGACCCGACTTAACTTCTACCACTTAACCCAGGCAGCGGATCCTCAAAAACTCTTAAATATCAGTATAACAGCATTATGCCAGAACTCTCCATCTCAACACATCTACACGTGTTGCACCAGTTCACTGTCACTATCACAACCACTTACCTCCCCTCTTTTCTTGCTCTCCTTCCTCTCCTTTCTTTCTTTCCCCATCCTAACTTAAAAACCCTAATATGATTCAGAAGTTACAGATTTTATAACAATGTAGTTATGCTCTTGTTAAAGTTCATGCCACAATGAGCCCGAAAATCTGCAAATTCCTAAAAAGTCCAGGGCACAGTTTTGATCCCAATTGGGGTGTCCTGGCATTAATATCATTAATATCCCTAATCCCTATCTAAACTCACACTGAGCCGCCTACTCATAGGCTTCATTGAAGCATGTTCTCACAACCTATCTGTACTGACTATATACTGTTTTATTTTCTCAAGATACGTTGTCTGTAATTGTCTTTGTATTTTCTTTAAAATGCAATAAAAAGTTAATGGAAAAAAAAAAGAACAGAAAAACTAGCAAGTTCCTCCATCCACACAGATGAGGGGGATGAACTCCCCACCAGGACATTGTATTCTAACAGCGGCACACACAACTGTCAGAATACACTGATCAGCAGCTACAGCTGAATGTCTGTAGCCGCTGATCGATGGACAATTTTCCAACATGTCCCTTAAACAATTGATTTCTGTCCAGAGGGGGAGCTCACACACTGAGCGATCAGCATATGGCCAGCTTAAGTATTCAAGTATATAGTGCAAGAGAGAAAAGAGAGAGTGAAAGGAGTTGCCATGTGCCAATGAAATATTTCTAAACACACATGTCTGTCATTAAAAGGGTGTAGCCAAATACTGTGCAAGATCTGTTTATACGAGATCAGAGCTGATACGTCGCTTGAATACATTCCTCATTCCCCCGTTGTAATGAGGCTAGGTTGTGCGAAAATGTTGTGTCATATAAAGTGATGTCCTGAAGTGTTAATTGACAACTGGGCCCGTAACAACAATTTCTTCCATAGGCTAACCCATCAGCATTGTTGCTGTAAGAGGCAAACAGAATAATAACACAGGATTGCATTCCTCCCAATTTCTAAGATAGGAAAGAAAAATTAGGCAAAGGACACATTCTGGTTTGCCCCCAATTAAGTCTAGGAGGAAGAATTAATACAGCAAATAATGATTGGTTAAACCTGCTATTTTAACCATTAATTTGTCCTTATATTGGCTCTTAAAATTAACATATACAAAAATTCATAAATTGGATGAATGATTTAGTGCAATATAAAGTTTATGCCAGTTAAATTGTACATTTTTTATAGAGTTCTGCGCTAAAAGAGGGACAACAGAGGAGAAAAAAACAGACCGTAGTTGGTTCCAAAATAGGGACAGTCCCTCCTAATGAGGGACAGTTGACACCTATGAGACTTCAACTGGCCTTTTATTTTGTTTTCATTTTTTTAGAAAATGTATTAGAAAAAAATTTAATAAAATAAGGAAACAGTTGCAAGCAATGTTACAAAATGTATGGTACAAAGAGTATAGAGCGGCGCTGCATGCGACTACACTATCAATATGTGATTAAAAATAGTGATATGAATTCTGAATAAAATAAGTGATGAAAAAAGATGAATAAATACATAAAATAATATGATAATAAATGGTAAATAAAAAATATATAACGTAGAAAGTATATATGTAAAAGTGTCCCAGTGCCTAATTTAAAGTGCAATAGTTCCGTGTTCTAATACAATTAGTGTTCCAAAAAAGCTATTATAATAATCAATAATCGCAATAAAACACTATGAGTCCCACAATATGTGAACAATAGCTAAGAAAGCATGCAAAAGTAAGTGCAAATATCAAAAAAGTGCTGTGTGCATATATATAGTCTCTTGAATTTTTTTTTCCTCCTCTTTTTTTTCTGGACGCGTTGCGTCACGATCATGTGACTTTATCAAGGGAATGTTTCCCTTGATAAAGTCACGTGATCATGACGCAATGCGTCGGGAGATATGTGGTGACGTCACTTCGGGGTACGGCCGAACCCGGAAGTCTGCTTTGCATACCGTTCGGACTGTTTGTGACACGGTTTTACTCTGATCTTCACTATTTCAAATGTAAGTTACTACTTTTAAATAAATGAATGTTTTTAAATACTACACAATGAGAGGACATTCTTTTGTTTAAATCCACATATGGAGAAATGAAGTTACCTTAATTGCAGCTGAGCAAGAGGCGCCCCTCCAAGGGGGGAGGAAATGAGTTGAAATTACAGGAGTGCAGTTGAGCTTATTTAAAGCAAAAGGCGCATCCCCAAGGGGAATTGAGGTGAGCGGCCATCCATATATGGTGAAGGATTGGTGTTTTTTCTATATATATCTCTGGAAGGTGGAACATCATTGATTGAAGGAATTGGGACTTATACTCCATTTAGAAAACCTCCAGAAAAAATAGGAGGAAATAAAATTCCAAGAGACTATATATATGCACACAGCACTTTTTTGATATTTGCACTTACTTTTGCATGCTTTCTTAGATATTGTTCACATATTGTGTGATTCATTGTGTTTCATTGTGTTTTATTGCGATTATTGATTATTATAATAGCTTTTTTGGAACACTAATTGTATTGGAACACGGAACTATTACACTTTAAATTAGGCACTGGGACACTTTTATATATATAAAATATATTTCTACGTTATATATTTTTTATTTACCATTTATCATATTATTTTATGTATTTATTCATCTTTTTTCATCACTTATTTTATTCAGAATTCATATCACTATTTTTAATCACATATTGATAGTGCAGTCACATGCAGCGCCGCTCTATACTCTTTGTACTGTTCCTTTACGGGTAATTGTGTAACCCAAGGAGTTGTCAGCTGCAATAGGAGTATCCTATTGAGTTACATAGACTTTTGGCTCTATAGCCATTGTGGTTAGCGCGCTTGTTACTACACCATTTATCTATTACAAAATGTATGTTTTTGAAAGTTCAAATGTAAAAACTGCCTATGTCTTTCAGTGGTCATAGATGTTGAATGTCCATCAAGAGTATTCAAGTGTATGAAAACCCAAAATTTTTTAGCAATGTTGTCTTACTGAAGACCGTCTTCCTAACCCTTTTATGACTGCCTAACATATTGGGTTTTTTTAACAAGCTCGCAATGTGGTGCCCAAAAAAAAAAAAAAAAAAAACACCAAAATTGAACCATAAAAAGTGGATGTGAACACACACAAAAAAGTGCCCTTATGGTGTGTCAGATAGTCCCCTGCCAAAGAGGAGGAACCTTCCCTGACCCCCTGGTGGGAAAGATTCCATACAGGGGCACACTTGGATCCACCTAGCCAAAAGGCCTTCCAGACCCTGTTCCTCATGATCAGCCAAAGCCAACCAACTAGTACTAGGTGAGGGACTCTCCCGAAGAAAGACCCCCATCCTAGGAAGAGGAGGAAGTAACTTAAGGGCCACACGTTCCTTCCCCCCTTAGACCTCAGGCGTGTATACGACAGCGTGTTCCAGTTCCTGTCAATATCCAGCAACTTCGCACAGCGAATGAGGAATGGACCAACATTCCACAGGCCACAATCAACAACCTCATCAACTCTATGCGAAGGAGATGTGTTGCACTGCGTGAGACAAATGGTGGTCACACCAGATCCTGACTGGTTTTCGGACCCCCCCAATACAGTAAAACTGCACATTTTAGAGTGGCCTTTTATTGTGGCCAGCCTAAGGCACACCTGTGCAATAATCATGCGGTCTAATCAGCATCTTGATATGCCACACCTGTGAGGTGGATGGATTATCTCTGCAAAGGAGAAGTGCTCACTAACACAGATTTAGACAGATTTGTGAACAATATTTGAGAGAAATAGGCCTTTCGTGTACACAGAAAAAAAGTCTTAGATCTTTAAGTTCAGATAATGATAAATTGGGGCAAACACAAAAGTTTTGCATTTATAATTTTGCTCAGTGTAGAATATTATTTGGACAGAGCTCTTCAGGACACCAGCCGGTGTCCCCTTTAACAGACCCATAGCTGACAATAAGGCACAGAGGAGAAGTTACAGCACAAAGATCCCCAAGATATCTCAGTGTCTGTACTCACAAAGCCCAAGGATGGATGGATGCCTCCTTTCAATCTTCCAAGCAATGCCCTCCAGTGATACCAGACAGATCTTTGGTAGACAGCTCCCCTCATTCGGCTTCTTCTAAGCACCTGGGTCTCAGAATTCCTCCCTTCAGGTCACCCACCTGAGGCTTCTCCAACAACAGTTTCTGCCTGCGAGGGCAGCGTGCCTCCCAGCATTGCCATCAGAGCCTGTCTCTCTGGGATAGGCTGGGGCTATATCAATATTCATGCTGCCATCTGCATACCTCCACACCTATCACCCAGAAACTTCTCAAGTAACCTGGATATAGAGGGAGTTATCAGGTAGATATCGGACCATTCACCAAACTTTTTAGACACACCTTGTATGGAAATTATTTATGCTTATCTCTGAGATTGTAAACATCCTAAAAGTCACACAATTTTCTTTTTGTTTCTCTTTGCATTCTCTTTAGAGATGTGGTGCCTAGCACACCTATTCATGCCAAATTATATATAGACTCAGATAATTGTATTTCCTTCTAGACTGCTTTATGAATGATTTATGGCAGCCATTTAAGACTGGAGTCATCATGTCTTTTGGAGAATCTGGGTGAAGTAGGGATTATGATTTTTTTTCCATTCTTTTATCACTGATCTACTTCGTGTCCAAGGAGAAAGGGTAATATATTTTAATAAACCTTGCTTATCAAGACGAGCCACCTTTACTGGCTGCCCACATGTGAATGGCATTCGTTTTAGATTAGTTTGAGACGCTTCTGAAATCAATCAGAATTCATTGACAGGTGTATTTGATCAACAGATGACCATCTCCTGACCTGCATTTTGACATCAAATTGGTGTCAATCATGTTTTAATATGATGATTGAGATTTAACAACTACCACCTGTGAGGAGGTAAGTCACAGACTCAACATCCCACATAAACTGCCAGGAGTCTGTGTACAAGGGCTCACCTAGACAAGTCAATGTGAATGCAAGGGCAATTTAATGTAGGTTAGTAGAAGGTCTAATGTAAATCAGAAGGAGGTTAAATGTACCTGTGAAGGAACTCTCAAACCGATTTCAATGATGTAGCCAACAGCAGACTACAGTTACCATGTTCCGCAGCCCATCCCCGTTATTCTCCATCTATTCCTGTGTCCCTCTAGTGCTGGGCTTCAGTAACTGATATCATATCTTTGAGCAAAGCAGGGAGGATTGTGGGACTTGTAGTCTGTCCAGCAGACATTCTGATGCTGTGGAACTACCCCTGGACTACAAATCCCAGAGGCCCCTTTGCACACCAACAGATCTCTGGGAGAAACTATAAAAGGGCCACAAGATCCGCTCCACGCTCTCTTCTTCCTGGGCCTCCCCAAGTGGACAACTCTCTGCTGCTAGGCGAGAGGGCTGTGGCCTAACACACGGAGGGCCCCACTCTGCTTGCTGTTCGTGAGACGTCACTGTGGCACCAACTCATCAGATGAATCCAACAACAATTCCATGTCTAGCAGCTGATTGGTCATCTTCGTTCTTTTCACAGAAGGACATCTCATCCAGGATCGCAGTTCGGGAGGTTTCTATCTGGGTCTGCAGTTGGTGAGAGGGCAGTCACCCATCTTTCACAATCCCTACCTGGTTGTCTTGCTTGGACACCATGTACAGACACCTTGCCCATGGAAACACTTTATTGCATTGCATAGGACACTGTACATAGACATCCATATTCTGAACTACTCTAAGGAATATCACTAGCCAGTTTAAGCTATACTGCTTGCCTTAACATCACTATGCCATATCTTGGATATAATTCAAAGAGCTTCAACTGCCGCTGAAGATTACTGCAGGCCTGCTCTCTGAACATTGCTGTTGCTACTGATTAAAGGGCCCCTATCCTATTCCTATTCTATCTGGTCTCTCATTAGGGCATAAAGGTATAATAGGCTGGCCTGGGATTCCCCTTTAGCATGGTATCATATTGCATTAACTAGTGAATTCTTTATAATCACCTGCTTTTTTCTCTAACTGGTATTCCACTGTATATATGTATATCCTGCATTTGTGCTATGGAACTGTAACTAAGTTGTTTTCTTGGGGATTCCTCACCTGAGTCTTGGTTGTTATCCAGAACTCAGTTGTTCAATAACCCCTTGTACACATTTCTTTACTCCAGTAAAATGAGAAAAAAAGAGAATATCTATCTAATTTGTGTTGGAATGTCATTTAAAGGTGCTTGCAAGAAGATGTCTGAACTCACAGTGTCAGGTGGGTTGGAGAGTTCACAGGGTGAGGGCAGTGAAGATGAACAGGTAATTCTAAGCAGCCCTCAAGGGGGCAGTGCTACATTTAGGGACGCGTCTGGGATGTTCTCTGTGGCCTGCCCTAGTCAACCTAGACAAGAGCCACGAACTGAGTGGGAGGCAGCCTCAGCTGGGGACAAGCACAAGGAGCTTGAGTGGAGCGAAGCACTGTTCTGGAGATCTCAGGAAATGAGTGCACTGAAAAGGAGATTCGGCAGTGGGTGATAGCTCTGGCCCCAGAGCTGGGGGCCTATATTCTGGAAGTGGAAGTTGAGTTCACTCTGGACCGTGTCAGGGTGTTGATGGAGTGGCAGGAAAAGATACCTGCTTGTTTCCGGGAAGAAGAAGTACTCCTGACTGAAGGGGTAATTGCTCAGGTAAACCCACTGAAAGTGGTGGGGGAGCATATTCAGAGGCAACCACCACTGAGGGCCCAAGGAGGGGGCCTAGGACCCATTGGGGCAGACACTTGTGGAGCCAGTTCCCCTCCCGCCTCTTTCTACACTGACATGAGCCAGCTAGTTGACATTTAGTGAAGAATGGATCTGGAAACGCACATCAAGACTATTGGAGAGACCGGTTCTTCTTAGGGCAGCTGCTAACCCCTATTGGAGAGGAAGAGTTTGAGACTTGAATGAGTGAGGCCCTCCAGGTATTTGTGGAATTGGGTGTTCCAGAGGCTGTGAAATGACAGCGGCTTAGTGAGAGCCTTCGAGGCCTAGCTGCCAAAGTAATCCAAAATTTGAGGATGGGAAAGAAAACCTGTGTTGCTATTGACTACATAGATGCTTTGTATGCTGTATTTAGAAGGGTCGAGACAATTGCAGATCTGTTGTGCAGGTTTTAGGACACCTGGGGTCAGGTGACAGATGCGCATTGTTGGGGTGCAAATCGTACCGGTTGCGAAGCGCACCACTAAGGTGGTCCTATAGCTGACTGCTGCTAATGAGGTCCAGCTGGTACGTGAAGACGGGCCCCTGGAGCACTGACACTGAAACACAAGGTGCTAGAGCATCGGTTTCCCCAAGGAGCGGAGTCTAAGAGCCAGTGGGTATTTGCCAGAGCCTCTGGTGGTGAGGATGGATTTGGCTGCTACTGGATCCAGGTCACAGCCCCCCAGGGTCCCCTAGATCATGCTCGGCTGGCTACAGATGGAAGAGAGGAAGCAGCAGCAAAGGAACAGCAAGGATAGTCAGTGGCCTAGCCTAAGGTCAGGGCCACAAGCAGACAGGGATAGACGGAAGAGCATGTCAAGGTTGGGGTATGAAGCAGATAAGAGAAACAGAGAACAAGCTGAAAGGTCGGGGTATCAAGCAGGCAGGGATAGTCAGAACAAGCCAAAAGTTGGTAAACTGATATAGACTCAGAGCATACGACAGAAACAACCACACATGAAGCCAAACACACACAACATTGATTGGCAAGGAGGTTTTGCAGCACATGGTCTTAAATAGTGTTTCCTTAATTGTAGACTGGGGTGGAGTTCACTGAGAGGAGGTTACTTAGCCCACAGGTGGTGATGTGCACGGCCTCTAGGCTGACACAACCAAGAGGTAAGCAAACAGACAGGACATGAATGTTACTATGGGTTCATGACAGCAAGTTTAACCACACTCATCAAGTCAGGGGGAGAGACTCTCTGAATACATATCTCAAGTAGGCAGAATGCTACACTAGATCATCCTTAAGAACGGCATTGACCCAAAAGACGCAGATCAAGCTCATCTGGATTGGGTCTTGCAAGGGGCATGCCCCAATCTTTCCATTGTCTTAAAGCTATTACTAAAGAGAACACAAATAGTCCCAATGTACTCTGAAATGATGAGAGAAGTGCAGTAAAAAGAAGCCCTATTGGAGGAGAAGAACCAAGGAATGAGAGAATTGGGTGCAAGTGGAGCATGGAGAGATAAAGTGGCTGCTCGGGTGGCCCATGCTGAAGCAAGATTCTCAGATGATGATAGTGAAATAGAACCAGAACAAGGAGGGCTTGCCAGTCCTGACACCAAAAAGCCAATCAATTAATTGGACCCAGTCGAACTAATGACTCAAGTTGCCCAGGCCCAAACCCAGATGTATCATCGTTGATGCGGGTAATGGAAACTCAAGCGAAGGTACAAGGTCAAGAATTACAACCAGGAGGGCCGAAGCCTCATCCAAGTAAGGCCAAGAGATGTTTTAGATGGGGAGAGGTTGAGCACTTCCAGGCTGAGTGCCCCAAAGCTGGAATCAGCCCACAGTTGCTCACAGAAGTTTTAAGAGCCTTACAGAAGGTGCTTTTCCAAAAGCCGACGGAAACTTCAGGGGACCTCAGGCTAATCAAGCTAGTTGAGCGTATTGGAGGAAAACTGCTCTCCAACTCTAAGAAGGAGTCAAAGAAAAAGAAGAAAAAGAAAAAAAAGAAGCAAAAGCCTCCTGCTACTCTTTCCCCTCCCTTCCCTGTTCAAAAAAAAAAGATCCCCAGGGAAGGGCAGATAAACACGTGGGGATCAATGCACACCTTTCAGATTGAGTTATTAAAAAGACTCCCCAGTCACCGAAAAAGCTGGTTAGGGTTCAGAGTCACCGGCTGAAAATCTGCCAAGGAACTTGGTAGGGCCTTCCCCAATAGTTTAGTTACAAGTGGAAGTAATCTACACTCAAGTGCTGTTGAAACTCAGGTGACATTGCTGTATTGGGACTTCTATAACAAGCACTTAAAGCATATCCCTTTGTGTAAGCTTGAGGAGTTGGAGATCTGGGGTATAGGTACCAAAAAGTGCCCTTACGACAGATATATCCCTATCAAGATAACTTTCGATCCTTCCTTGGCTGGGAAGTCAGAAACTTTGGACACCTTGGCTGTTGTCTGTCCTTGACCCCCAGGGGCAGGCTGCAATTCCTTGCTGATAGGAACCAACACCAACCTTGTGAGGAGGTTACTCACCCCATTGGCCGTGGAAGGTGCTCCCGTGAGGAAGATCCATCCTCAGTTGAGGCAGGCTTTTCAGCGTGTACTGCAAGAGAAGAAGGCACCGGTTGAGGGGGTAGGGAGACTGTGGCGATTGGATACACAAGAAAGAGTGTTACAGTCTGGAGAAAGGGCCTGCATGAAAGCCACTGTTAAACTCTATCGGGACCAAACGGTCCCTATGTGGTGGTAGAAGCTGATCCATTGGAGGTAGACAGCGGAATAGAACTGGTTCCTGAAATCGTGACCAACAGGGCCTTGTTGAGGAGTGGGGAAAAATCCCTGTCAGTGTGAGAAATGTCACCAGCTACCCAATCAGCCTGAAACCTCGTATGGTAATTAGGAAAGTGAGTGCAGCCACCCCAGTAACGGGGGATGACTTAATCCAGAGGGAGAATGGAAGAGAGCCCACTGTCCAGTGTCCCATTTTGTCTCCCAGATGGGAAGGGAGGATTAAAACTCAGCCCGATGGGAGAAGATTTTCTCCAAGAATTACTTCAATGTGGGTTGTTCCAAGAGTGTTCAGCACCGAATTTGGCTGAGTGAAGACAAGCCCCTCCAAGAGGGAGCTAGACGGATCCCTTTGTGTGACCTGAAAGATCTTCAGGAACAGCTGGCTGAGTTGAAGAAGTCGGGAGATATTACAGAGTCCAGGAGCCCTTACTCATCTCCTTTTGTGGTAGTGCGCAAGAAAATTGGATCCCTTCGGATGTGTATTGACTACAGAATTTTGAATCCGAGAACAATACCAGATCAATACACCACACCTTGTATAGAAGATGCCCTGCAATGCCTATGAGGAGCTAAGTGGTTCAGTGTTCTGGATCTGAAGAGTGGATACTACCAGATACCTATGCATCCAGATGACCAAGAGAAGACAGCCTTTATCAGCCCACTAGGATTCTTTGAATTCAACTGCATGCCACTGGGGTTAACAGGGGCCAGAGCCACCTTTCAGAGACTGATGGAGAACACAGTGGGTGACATGAATTTGATAGATGTGCTTGTATACTTGGATGACCTCATCATTTTGGCAAGACGCTGGAGGAGCATGAAGGTCGGCTTGAGAAAGTCTTCCAGAGATTACACGCTGAGGGGCTGAAGTTGTCATTAGAGAGGTGTCAATTCTACCAGACTTCTGTCACTTATCTTGGACATGTGGTTTCAGCTGCGGGAATAGCCACCGATCCCAAAAAGTTGGAAGCTGTCACTTCCTGGCCTTGACCAAGCACTGTCACCAAATTGAGGTAATTTCTGGGATTCTGCTCCTACTATAGGAGATTTGTGAAGAATTTTTCACAAATTGCAAAACCTCTAAATGAGCTATTGCAAAAGCAGGTGGATGAAGACTTGCAAAAGACCCATACCAGGGGTCCAAGAAAGCCTCATGAGTCTATTCAAGAACAATGGACAATGAAATGTGAGAGGGCTTTTGAGCATTTGAAGGGTAAGCTTCATCAAAGCGCCGGTGTTGGCCTATGCTGATCCCTCAAAACCTTACGAATTGCATGTGGATGCTAGTTGAGATTGGCTAGGGGGAGTGCTGTATCAGGGATTGGAAGGAAAGCTTTGCTCGGTGGCCTGCATAAGTCACATCTTCCCACACCCTGAAAAGAATTATCCTGTGCACAAGTTAGAGTTCCTGGCTCTCAAGTGGGCCATGGTAGACAAGCTGCAAGATTATCTATACAGGACCACGTTCATAGTGAAAACAGATAACAATCCTTTGACTTACTTGCTGTCTACCGCCTAACTGGATGCCACTGGACATCGGTGGTTGGCCACATCGCCTGAGTTTAGGTTCAGATTGTAGTATCTGCAGGAGTGGGAAACTGAGAAGCAGATGCCCTTTCCCGAAAACCTTACACCACAGATGCTGACCAGAAGAGCTGGGTCCATTTGCCTCTTGAGGGAGTACTTGCTGCATGCCAAGGAGTAGAACATAGTCATAAGGGGGCTACCCTTGCTGGAGTGCCAAGATATTACTGTGATTTGACACAAGTGCACAGTCAAGAACTGCCCCAACTGACTACAGAGGATGTGAGAAGAGATAAGTGTGAGGACCCACTGGGTAACCTTATAAGGAAGTCTTTGTCAGCTAGGGATCCTCAGATATTGCTAAATAGTTCTATCATGGGAGTAAAGTAGCGTACAAGGAATAAGAATGAGTGCGGTTGGAAGACAGAGTCATATACCAAAAAGGCCCATCTGAGGAACCAGAGGGTGTTCGCCAGCTATCCCTCCCTGAGAAACACCGATTGATAGTGTTGGCTGCTCTCCAAGATGGCATGGCCATTCAGAGCCAGATAGAACCCTTAAGCTGGTTTGGGACCGATTTTATTGGCCGTCCATGAGGGCCGAAGTGGAAAGTTATTGTCGTCTTTGCATTCGGTGCATTCAAAGAAAGACTTTGCCTGGTAGGGCAGCCCCAATGGGTCATCTACAGAGTCAGGGACCAGTGGAGTTGGTGTGCATTGATTTCTTGTGTTTGGAACCCGACCTGAGTGGGCGGAGTAATGTTCTGGTTGTGACAGATCATTTCACTTGTTATACTCAGGCCTTCCCAACCAGGGACCAGCAAGCCAGTACTGTAGCAAAGACCCTAGTGGAGAAGTTCTTCTTCCATTACGGACTGCCTCTACTTGGATCAAGGTCGGGATTTTGAGAGTAAGTTAATCAGAAGATTGTGTGAACTTTTGAATATTCAAAAGTCAAGAACCACCCCATACCATCCCCAAGGTGATGCACAACCTGAGTGCTTCAATCGTACCGTGTTGAACGTGTTAGGAACCCTTCCCTTGGAAAAGAAGCAACATTGGGGTGATGACATCGCTGCTGTAGTTCATACAATAGCACAGTGAATGACTCTACTGGGTACTTGGGTACATTACCGGTTGATGTTTGGATGGGAAGCCCGTTTGCCTGTGGATCTAGCTTTTTGGACATCTTTAGATCACACATCTCAGGCCTCTTACCGAGAATATGTCAATAGACTGCTGACTGATCAATGGCGTTCACAGCCTTACATCATCTGCAAACGTTTACCAGGGTTTCCCTTGTATCAGATCCGCCCTGAAAGGAAGACTGACCCACTCAAGACTTGGTATCAAAACCACTTACTGCCAATGTCCAAAGCTATCCGAGTGTCTTCACCTTCCTGCCCAGAGACATCTCATTCTCCTACTCAAAGATCCAGGACCCATCAGGGTCCTGTACCTATACCTCAAGAGGAGGAGAGTGATGAGGAAGAACTAGCCCTTGATTGGCTATGGGTTTCTTCACCAGAGGACAACACTAAAGTTTCTCAAGTTCCTAGGGAGAACCATAATGAAACGTCCCCATGCAGAAGGGCAGGACCTCCGCTGTTTGAGGCAGAAGGGCCTGTACTCACCCCTGTGAGAGTGAGGAAGTTAAGACCGAGTCAAGTGACCACCTAGAGATGTCAGATCCAGTGGAAACTCCTGCTTCCCTCTGTCATGAAGCAGAAAGTGAGATTGCACCTAAGAACCTGGAGGAGCCAGAACCCGGATGTCGTTTCTGGGGAACAGATCATGAGCCTGAACCGTTGGAAAGTATCTATTCTAGACTGAGACAGAAAATTTGTCTCCTAGGAGACTGAGTTACGATGCCCTTGGAGAAAGCTCTGATGAACTTATTACTACAGCTCAACGTTCTAGCCAAGCATTTGCCTCCTTTATCAAACCTTTGGTAGAGGATGACCTTGATCCTCAAAAGGATATGACTTTACCTGACAATGTATATAGTTTATTGTTAGAAAACCCTTCTCTAAGTCAATTGTTTGCTAATGCAGCTTCTGTCCTGTCTTCGGGGACCAAAGACTTTCGAGTGGGGGGAGGCTGTAGCTGACAGTGGACTACAGTTACCTTGTTCCACAGACCGCCCCGTCATTCTCCATCTATTACTGTGTCCCTCTAGTGCTGGGCTTACTGACATCATATCTTTGAGCCAAGCAGGGAGGATTGTAGGACTAGTAGTTTCTTGAACAGACATTCTGATGCTGTGGAACTACCCCTGGACTACACATCTCAGAGGCCCCTTTGGAACACCAACAGACCACTGGGAGAAACTATAAAAGGGCCAGCAGATCTGCTCCGCACTCTCTTCTTCCTGGGCCTCAGCGAGTGAACACCTCTCTGCTGCTGGGTGAGGGGGCTGCGGCTTACCACACAGCAATTCAGTAACTCCAGCCTGGCCCCCAGAGGGCCTCACTCTGCTTGCTGTTCGTGAGACATCACCACAGCACCACCTCATCAGACGGATCCAACAACCGCAGCTGGTTGGTCATCTCCATTCGTTTCACAGAAAGACATCTCATTCAGAATCGCTGTTCAGGAGGTTCCTATTCGACTCTGCAGTTGGTGAGAGGGCAGTCACCCATCGCTCACAATCCCTACCTGGTTATCTTGTTTGGACACTGTGTACAGACACCTTGCCCATGGAAACACTTTATTAATTCAAAGAGCTCCGACTGTCAGTTAAGATTTCTGCAGGCTAGCACTCTGGACATTGCTGTTGCTACGTATTAAAGGGCCCCTATCCTATTCCTATTCTATATGGTCTCTCATTAGGACATAAAGGTTTAATAGGCCGGCCTGGGATTCTCTTTAGCGTGGTATCATATTGCATTAACTAGTGAACTCTTTATAATCACTTGTTTTATTCTCTAACTGGTATTCCACTGTATATATGCATATCCTGCATTTGTGCTATTGAACTGTAACTAAGTTTCCTTGGGGATTCCTCACCTGAGTCTTGGTTGGTATCTAGGACTCAGTTGATCAATAACCCTTTGTACACATATCTTTGCCTGCAAGAAGATGTCTGAACCCAGAGTGTCAGGTGGGCTGGAGGGTTCACAGGGTCAGGGCGGTGCAGATGAACAGGTAATTCTAAGCAGCCCTCAAGAGGGCAGTGCTATACTGCAAATCTTATTATTCCTTATACTGGTTACATTGATATGCGTGTAAACCACTACAATGACTGTCTGGTATAGATTTATCCATTTAGTTTGACTATGAATGCTGCAATTGCAGGTTGTTTGTGTGATCTTCTGAATTTTGTCTATATGAATTTTCCTGAATGTCTGAGTGTGTTTGCCAGGCCTAATCTGCTCATTCAAAGAGACTGGACAGGAGCCAATTTCAGAAGCAGTAAAAGAAAACTTGCATGCAAAATTGTTTTCTTTCTCTCCACCTCTGCCAAAAAACATAGACCGACTTAAAGAGTCACTAAAGCGTACTTGCAATGCCTATGCAATGTTATATCCACCTTCTCTGCTTCCTGTATCATCAATCACATTTAAACTACCAAGACAAGTTGGAATAGCTGCAGCTGGGAAAAACATCTTAGTACAGGCATGTTTTTAAATCACAAATGCAAAAACATTATAGGAGGTCATGGATTTTCCTGGTAACCCAAAGGCATAACACAAACCAAATATAAAAATATCAAAGTTTATCACAATAATTAGTTAAAATTATTTTAACTAATATGTTTAACTAATTAATACAGTGTAATAAACTTTTTTTTTAATATTTAGTTTGTTTTCTGTCTTTGGGGTACTGGGTAAACCCTTTGCCTCCTATAATGTTTATTTGTTTGCAGTTTAATAGGATGTGGCACCCATTGTACTCTTTTGGCACTTCCCTAATGATATATGTTTTTAAATCAGGTGTTCTGTATGTAAGAAACAGCATGGTACCTGCAGTTGGTGTGTTTGGGAATAGCTCTCTTGCTTCACAAGCATGGGTTCTCAGATCATTAATTTATCAACTAAGTAGTGGGGTAAACCTTTGTACTACAGTATTACCTGAATACAAACTAAAATACTTCAGTCTCATGGCTTGGGTGATTGGTAGCTTTGCCATTCCCCTCTCTTCCAACATTCCTTAGTGGACTTCCTTTCACATATTTCTTTTTTCCCTTCCTTTTTGTCACTGATTCTGCATAATTGGGTTTCATTTCTCCTTTTATTAATTCATGTACACTTACAGTAACATAAGCCTATAACTTACTTGGTACTTTGCACTATTACATTATTACTTTACTGTGCTAATTTATAGTTTGATACAAATATATAATCTTATTTGACTTACACATATATTTTTCACAGCCATCACTCTGGTTGATATGGTGGATTGGCCCTATTGCCTTTGTTGCCTGTACTACATCCTGCTGTTTCTCCTCTGGGTCCTTGGGGATCCTATGCCCAGAGCTCCCAGGTCAGACATTCCAGGTGGTCAGCATTGGATGCATGTGCTTACATTTTTAGCATATTTGTAAGTATGGGCCCCCTATGGTGACCCTCAGCTTTAAAACAATTGTATTTTTTACCAACTTTGTCATGTATTTTAAAATTGTTTTACTTTAGAGATACTTATGTGCGCATCAACCCCTGAGGAAGTGAACGTTGATTCACAAAACTCGTCGGGTCTTAAAGATGCATTTTTAAAAAAATGATGCACTGATTTTTGGAATACTGTATTATGTTATGGAATATATCATGTCAATTGCTACAACTCTGCCCCTTAGCATGGTATTTGTCTGATATGCTATATTACTATTATTGTACCTATCAATAAATCTGCATGCCATTTATTCATTTATTGGGTGCGTTGCGCCTCATTCAAAGTCCCAAGGGCAAATCTATGTTTTTAGATTTTCACATGGGGATGGAGGCACTTCACCGGGTGCATCAAACCACATCCTGTATTTTACAAACGAAAATACCATGACAATCTGTCCTTGCTAAAATTTGGCTGCTGAGCATCATTATTTTTTAAAGCCAAGACACACAATGACACTCAATGGAAATATTTTATTAAAAAGACAAAATTTACATCAATGTTAAATATAGTATCCTAATATACATACTCTCTCTCTTAATATGTACATACATGAGTACAAATATATATTTTAAAATATAATTTTAAAATATCTATGTATTTATACTGGTTGTATAAAGAATGCTTAACCTGTACAGTACATTCATGTTGCTGGTAACCTGAAGGTGCAAGATAGTGCTACAGGACAGTGTTCATCCTTATTGACCTCTTTGTCAAGCCCCAGAATAGGCCAGTAACTCTCTAATAAACATAGCAGCATTTTGTGCACAGCACAAGAATCCTATAGCACACAAAACAAGTGTTAAACAAGTCATAAAGGCCAGTAAAATGTGTTACAAATAGTTATGAAGACCACAAATTTTGCATTTTTTGGATAGGTAAAGATTTAAGGAATAGGTTACGTAAGACACATTTTTTTTGCAATATGATGCAATTTCAGCAATAGGGTTTTTTACCTACAGGACATCTGTCCATGTTTGTTTTAGTATAAGTAGAATTTCACTTCTAGTTGAACACGGTTCAGTTGATTAAAGAAATCGTGAGCTGATTAAAGTGGAATGCACAACAAAGAGCTAAATGTAAGATAGCACCAAAATGTTGGCAATTCGGCTTAGCTTCTCTTGTGACTCATATCATTACCAGGCTGCATAGCTAGTGGGTACATAATTCAGAGCCTGCACATCTACTTTCTGTGTCACCTCTCCACCTCCATTTTATTCAATAAGATAGGTCTGCGTAACCTAGCCATATTGGCTTACAGTCTTACAGTCCCACTTTCATCCTTGCTTTTGGAATGCAGTGGATAATGTAAAGTTAATATAAAGGCAGGCTTAATGGAATAATATTATCATTATTTATTAACTGAATTCATGACATTTTGATTAAGCAAATAACTCAACTACAGGTTTTTATACAGCATCTGCTTTCACTTCAATATCTACTGGGAAAGTATGGCAGTCGACAAGAGCTTCTAAGGTGACCACTGAATTAATTACTGACAGAACCCACACATATTCTATTACTTTCCTCTAAATCATGGGTATCCTGTCCAGTGCTGAGATCTGTGTTTAGTGATGGATAATCTCTGTTTGGCTGGTGGTGAACAAAATTAGATCCTAAAAAAACATGGGCTAACCAATTTACCCAGGTACATGAACCCTTGTCCACAAAGTTGGCATTTAATGACAAAAAACAAAAACTGTATTCATTTAAATATCCTGAATCACTAGAGAGGAGAATGGTTAGGTGACTGAGACCGAAAGAGGTGTTCTACCATAACTTGAATATATTGATACATACAAGACAAGTTCCCTGAGTAGGATTACATAGGGACCCAGTTGGGGTAAGGAGATATTAATACACTTTCTGAGTTTTGATGCACTGTGTTGCACCAGAAACCTTTCCAGAGAAACTGCTGATATGCTGAGGAATCTGATGGACAACAATATATTTTGTATACTTTCTGCAGCTGTTTACTGGAAGATTCGTCATGCCAGCCGTGTCAGTGTAAAGGATAATTGGATGTGCTTAAAACTAAGCTGTTATTCTTTAGATTTTCAAAGACTTTAAACATATTAACATTAAAAACATGTTAAAGCTTTTATGAAATTTAAGTGACTGGGTTTATATCTACTTTAAGTCCACTAAGTTGTTGTTTGTGATCACTTATTGGTGGAACTACTGCCATAGCAGACCACGTGGCATCAGTACCCCAGCAATGAGAAGGGTTGGGCAGAAGATCTTCTGTTCTGCCAATCACACTGATCAGCATCACACTGGACAGGGACAGGATTTGACAGCTCACCCAATCACCGCTACCGTTTCTGAACATAGAAGCCTGCAGAGGAAGTCTTCTGTTAATCATTTCTTCTGCCATACTCTGCAATAGTTGTCACCTGTCTGAGCCACAGAATAAGCTAGTAGTGGAAGACTTAATCTATTTGCTTCAGTGTTTACAAATGATAACAGTGATTAGGTAAGCTGTCAAATCATGTGTGGCTCCTTTGCTGTTCTGTCAATCACACTTCTGTTTTTTCAGTGTGTGATTAACAGAAAAGGAAATCTCCACCCCCCCCCCCCCCCCAGCACTTCTCATCCCTGTGTTTCTGACCAACCATCTCACTGCCCACTTCCATCTGACTTGATGATGGAGGTCTTAAAAGGGTCAGCTTAAGCAGCAACAGTGCAGATAAGCCATTTTTATGATGCTTTGTAGCTACTCTCCACTGTCACTCTGCTGTAAGTTCCCTTCACCACAACACTTTATTTCATATGGCATGCTTACCATGCACCATTCTGCGCCCCCTTGTTCAATGCTGTTCAATTCCTTTTTCACACCCCTCATTCCATATGCAATGCTGCATATTACCTATGTTGTCAAGCCTCATTCTGTATGCTATGCTTTACATTCCCAATCACACCCCATTATTGCATATGCCATGCTGTATAATCCTAATGCCACCAAACCTCATTCCGTACACCATGCTGTTTCCTATTCTGCAGCACATCATTCAGTAAAAATGCTTTACATTGCTCATACTGCACCATCTCATTCCACATGCCATGCTGTATGTTACCCCTATTCCCACTGCCTCATTCCATATACCATGCTGTATATTCCCTATTTAGCAACACCTCATTTCATTCACCATGCTGAACATTCCCTATTCCACATCACCTGCCTTTCTTGCACTGTATCACTCTGTGTGGCATGCTGTACAGTCTTTATTTTACACTGCTGCATTCTTTTCAGTTTTTTGTTACTGTCATGGCAATTAGGGTCTTATGCAATACTGTCTTTTTATGTTGGGGTCCATTAAAGGTTTTGCTGTGATTGCTCTGTACCCTGTGCTTGCTACTTATTCCCCTGTGACCACTCCATGCAGACTATAGGATTTCTTTGAGTCCACCACAAGGTTTGTATATTCTTTCTGTCAATGTTTGTTAAATTGATATAACATTTTTATTTGTTTCTAAGCTTATTGGCCATTGGTTTTGCTCTCTGTATTAAATGCGTTCATATCCAGAGAACATATCGGAGTTATCATCAGGCTTCCAAAAACTGCTCTGCCTGAAATTAGTACCCTGACAACAGCTAAAACAAGCAATATATTAGGAAAGAATACAGCATTTGTAAATCAATACAGTACCAAAAGGACTATCAATTTCATTAAAATTAGCCTACACCTAGGCATTAGTGTTCCTCCATATTATTACAACTGCTTATATAATCAATAAAAAAAACGATTGAACTTTCAGTTTAAATCTGCTAAACGCACTTCAGGTGCATTAAAACAAAAGGTGCTCAATGTTTAATGGCTTGCAGAGAGACCACTTCTTCCCTACAAAGAGCAGGCTGCTCTACTCAGAATGCTTAAATAAACTGTTAGACCTTGAGCAACTTTTGGTTGGATACATCCAAAATGCATTTAGCAGATTTAAACTGAATTTTCAACTGAACTTAAAAATACCTGGTTGTGCAAGTCAAATTAGCATTATATACAATTATTTAATAATCAATAGTTACTGTATATTACTAAGTGACAACACCAGCCAGTGAAAAATTGTCAACTCAGTTGTGGCACATTGTGAGGGATCAAAAGTCTACATTGAATTTCAATCAAGCACCAAAAAGAACATTTACTACCAAGATCCTTTGAACATTTTAGCTTCTCTTTTGAACTATGGCTTCTTCAGTGTAAGAATTCATAAGTGACTTTTCTTCAAAAAGTTCTCTCTATGAATCTCTTACATATGTTCTATAGACACATCTTCTTCACTTGGAGGCAACTCGTTGAAAGTTGATTGTAGCTGTAGAGACCTATATAAAGGCGGTGGTGTTCTTGGAACTTGGCAGTGCTGGGCTTGAGGCAATTGTAGCGCTGAGTTAAAAGTAGGTGGATCATCATCTGTTAGGCATGGATTGTCACGACCAGCTATAGATGTAAAAGGTGGGTCAGGGGATTGTTCTGTTTGTCCCTTACGATTCTTCCACCATCTGATGAATTTCTGCCATTTCTGACGCAAGACCACCCAGAAAGAGTCAATGAGGAAAATTTCTGCAATCTCTAGGACGCAGACCATAGAGCAACTCATCCACAGACCCAGCTGACCTCCAAAGTTAGACAGTAGATTAGAAAGCTGTAGAAAGAAAAAAAGCTGAGTTAATAAAAGAAACATTCCATTATTCTGTTGGAGCCTACAACACCACCCAAATAACTCTTCAGAGTCCCTCCTCTGCCCTTTAAAGACTAAAGCTATCTATTATTAAAATATACCCTGAGAAAACACGACAGCAGGGATATGCAGTTAGCGGACCTCCAGCTGTTGCAAAACTACAAGTCCCATGATGCATAGCAAGACTCTGACAGCCACAAGCATGACACCCAGAGGCACAGGCATGATGGGACTTGTAGTTTTGCAACATCTGGAGGTCCGCTAATTGCTTATCCCTGCACTGCAGGATTGTCAGCTTTTCATCAATGTTCTGTTTTTCCAGAGTCTGTACAAACAGAAGAAACCAGGAGGTCATAAGATAAGACTAGCATCTCATATAGTACTTTTCTCTTTGCCCCTTCTCTGGACTTTCCATGTTATTAGTAATAACAACCCAAGATGGAATTGTTTTTGGAAGTTACACTATGCAAAACCTCTTGAGGAAGTCACCTGATCTATCTTGGTACACTTATCCCATCAGCATGGAAAAACTGGTCCACACATCTGTTCAATAAAAATATTACTTTCAATATATCATGCTACTGCTTCAAATGTGCCAAATGATATCTGGGAAGATTTATAATTATGTGTATGGCTTAATTGTTTTCAACCATATTTTTATGGAATTACTAGTTGTTGTACATAATTTTATTGCGTAATTGCAATTTTACACCGTATGATTAAAAGTTATGACTTTTAGATTTGTATATTTTGGTATAATTTGGTACCTAAAAGCCCCATTCAATACTATGCTTTTCTAAATCATGCTTTACTTACACTGGAAGAAGGGCTCTCAGCTATTGTTCTGAGGTTCAGGTCTTGGTAAAATATGTCCAAGACTGCCAGATCATATCTAGAAAAGAGAGAGCAAACAGGATTATTAATTGTTAGATGATGACAATAATGGATTCATAGATTCAGTATAGAAGTAACCTGAAAGTCTGAAGATAGTCTGACATATTCCAATTCAAAAGGAATATTCCATGAAGTTTAGAAAATCTCAGCTGGAAGCAGCTTCTTCTTGACTGCTATTTATTCATATAAATTGAAGCAGTAACTTCAATAACAGTAAGCTGAATAGCTTTAGCATAATTGCACTGGAACATGCATATTACCTTTGAATTGGGAAAAGCTGCTTCCTGCAGCTGAGATAGGTATTTTGCTTTCAAGCATATTGCGTTTAAAGCATCAGATCACTTAAAACTGAAATTCCAGCTTTGGATAGATTCTGCAATTAGAAATCTTAGAGGGAGTTCCATTAAGCAATTGCTGGAATGAGGAAACTCGTTGCTTGATGGAGGCCCAGTGGGGTTCTTAAGAAAATCGTCTTGTATGGAGAGAAAGAATGAGAGCACTTTCATACAAGCTTTGGGTAGGTGGCATTAGGTTAAATGAATGCGTGCCATGGTATATACAACTCCTGAGGAAGGGGAAATGGTTCCCACTTGACACCACCTGACATGGTCAATGAAAGTTTTTTACTCTACCTATTGAATTTACAGTGATTGTAGAAAGAAAACATTAACAGGAAAAGTAATACTTTAAGATACTTGGGGTCCATTTATAGAAACAGAGGCTGTTAATGTTAGCTCTGCTAAGTGAGTTTGTTATCTCTGTAACTTTCTTTCTCTCCCTGCAGTTCTTCCTATACAACACACAAAAAATGTTCCAGCCTGTATATTTTTTTGGCTCTCTCCGTTGCGCTGTCTCCCTGACACAGTCACAGCTGATCAGCTGCATACCCATGGGGTGAAGAATTTACTCTTACACCGGTTCCATAGCTGCCCTTTATCTTCTCCCAGTGCAGTTTAGTGTGCTTTATGTAACTGGGCTTTCCATTCCTCTCCCCAAGACTGCTTCTTGACCTATGCAACTTTGTTTCTTCTTCCCTACACTGACAGTTCCCTCCATTTATCAACTCCTTCTATTTAACCATTTACTAACTGATCTGGCAGTAGTGAACTCCATTTTTTATCTTGTATCTACAGGAAAGCCTATAATAAGGCCTACCTGTAGGTACAGTGAATAACTCCTAAATATAGCAGCTGGTGATAGCTCAGGCACATGTGCACTGTGCGCTCAATGGACGGCATGCCATCCATTGAGAGAGCTGTGCTGTGACCATGACTCCTGTGCGCATGCGTGGGAGTTACATCATCCCAATTTGGCCAAATGACTGGAGCCCAAGTATTCAGAGAGAAGACCAGACAAAGACGGAATCCATCCATGTAGTGACAGCACACCGCTAGAGAGATCTGTTTTTTTAGGTACGTCTATAATAATAATATTAGCCCGCCCCCCCCCCCTTCCCAACAGGGTTGTTAAAAAAAAAATTGTTAGAAAACATAATGAAGGGCTCATTCACACAGGTACTCCGGCTGTGTGAAGGAGGGGTTTGGGCTGGAGCCACCTGTCATTCAATGGGGATGCAGCGCCAGTGCGAACACAGCAGAAGGCCCTAATTTGACAGGTATGCAGGTGTAGGTGAGTGGCCCCCGAATGCACACTGTCTGTGTTCGGGCTGTACACCTGCATCCCCACACCTGTCAAATTAGGACCTACAGCTGTGTTTGTACAGCTCCAGGTGGCTCAAGCTACATAAATGAACCACTGATTCACGCTGAACCTTGAGGGTGCATGGGCGCCGCCCCCCCATTCAGGACGCTGGGCGCATGAATTCCTATGGCGGGATTTTTTTTTTTAACCACTTCAGCCCCGGAAGGATTTCCAGATTTAGGACCGGAGCCCTTTTTGCGATTCGGCGCTGCGTCGCTTTAACTGAAAACTGCGCGGTCGTGCGACGTTGTACCCAAACGAAATTTGCGTCCTTTTTTTCCCACAAATAGAGCTTTCTTTTGGTGGTATTTGATCACCTCTGCGTCATTTCTGATCGCCGCTATAAACAAAAGAAGAGCGACAATTTTGCAAAAAAACCCAAATTTCTTACTTTTTCCTAGAATACAAATCCAAAAAAAAAATATAAAAAAACATTTTTTTTCACCGTTTTTGGCCGATTTATATTCTTCCTCATATTTGCGATAAAAAAAATCGCAATCGGCGTTTATTGATTGGTTTGCGCAAAAGTGGCCGCGTTTACGGATGATGAGAATTAGTTTTTGGGGTTTTTATTTTTTTATTT
>BLSH010076090.1:3516061-3530944 GCA_018402905.1 Glandirana rugosa | reverse complement strand
CCTAACGGACCGTGAAACCGGTTAGCCCTTTGTCCAGAGTGCTGGACGGAGGACTGACCGCCCCCCCTTGAAATCACACTTTTATCGTTAACCCACCCTAACGCCGTGTGAGAGACACGTGGCTCGGGTGGGAAAAGACTTCGGATAATCTTGGAGACCGAGATTAGTCCACGAATTGGTGAACGGCTGGCGGTTGGCGTCCAACTGCCGCTGTTCCACCAAGCAATAGCGTTTAGCGGCAGTATGCTGCCGCCGACGCTATTGCGCGTGACACTCGCGCGCGCGCGGCGGCCTCCGCGCTCACAGTGCGCGTTATCGCAGCCGCCGTCGTATGACGGCGATTTGCGATAACGAACCACCTTGTCGCCGTCAACCTGCGGTTGGCGGTCGGCAAGTGGTTAAGCACCTGATTAGAGCCAGAGGTTCTAATAGGCTTCAGAAAAGGGTGGGCTCGGTGCACAGAGAGTGTGCCGCAATCCCACCCAATTGCTATTTTCACACTAAAGTTCCCCCCCGCCAGTCAGGAGGCAGGTCGTGAGACCTGTTTCCCGATTGGCCAAAGTGCCAGGCAATCCTATTGGATGCCTAGTGCTTAGGAAGAGGAGATATGCAGAGGAGCAGAGAAGACACATGCTGGAGGAATGGACACCTCCGCCACCGCTGCTGCCTGCTGCTCGCACTCTAAAGGAGACACAAGAGGAGAGGACACCACAGGAGGAGAGTGCCAGACCTCCCGCGGGGGGGTGCTTTCAGAGTGCCGCGAGCTTGGCGCCGGGGGGGGTGCTGTCAGTGCCGCGAGCCCCCAGCCGTCCCTACTGAATGGTATACCCTGATCTGTGAGGCCGTGAGATATATTCCCTTATCTGTGAGGCTGAGCTGTATACCCTGATCTATGAGGCTGAGCTATATACCCTGATCTGTAATGCTGAGCTACATACCCTGATCTGCAACGCTGAGCTACATACCCTGATCTGTAATGCTGAGCTACATACCCTGATCTGTAATGCTGAGCTGTATACTCTGATCTGTGAGGCTAAGCTACATATCCTGATCTGTAATGCTGAGCTACATACCCTGATCTGTAATGCTGAGCTACATACACTGATCTGTAATGCTGAGCTACATACCCTGATCTGTAATGCTGAGCTACATACCCTGATCTGTAATGCTGAGCTGTATACTCTGATCTGTAATGCTAAGCTATATATCCTGATATCTGTAATGCTGAGCTATATACCCTGATCTGTGAGTCTGGACTATATACCCTGATCTGTGAGGCTGAGCTATATACTCTGATCTGTTAAGGCTGAGCTGTATACCCTGATCTTTAAAGCTGAGCTATATACCCTGATCTGTAATGCTGAGCTATACATCCTGATCTGTAATTCTGAGCTGTATACCCTGATCTGTAATGCTGAGCTGTATACCCTGATCTGTGAGGATGAGCTATATACCCTGATCTGTGAGGCTGAACTATATACCCTGATCTGTGAGGCTGAGCTATAGTGTATACCCTGATCTGTAAGGCTAAGCTGTATACCCTGATCTGTGAGGCTGAGCTATATACCCTGATCTGTAATGCTGATCTATATACCCTGATCTGTGAGGCTGAGCTATATACCCTGATCTGTGAGGCTAAGCTATATACTCTGATCTGTGAGGCTGAGCTATATACCCTGATCTGTGAGGCTTAGCTATATACCCTGATCTGAGAGGTTGAGCTATATGCCCTGATCTGTGAGGCTAAGCTATATACTCTGTCCTGTGATGCTGGGACTGTATACTCCTGACACTATAGGTGGAAGCAAGTGGAATACAGGTGGATTCTATAAGGGGAGGGGCTTATGAGAAGTGGGAAGGAGTCAAAAAAGGACAGGGTCTGGTGCTCCCCATCCTAAAACTTCACCAGCCGCCACTGCACTGTACAGACCACAGCGCCCATGTGCATATGCCTTATCCACAAAGAATATATTAATTAACTCAGTTTCATCTTTTAGATTTAGCAGGAATTCTGTGAGTTGTGTTGTATTTCTGTCTGCTAATAATGATTTTATTGTATTTTTATCAAAATAAAGCTTTAATATTTTTTGGGGGGGAGGGGGCCTGTCAGGTAGTCTGCACGGGGCCCCACAATTTCCATTAGCAGCCCTGCACACACTTGAAGTGGACGGGAAAATCCTCCCATTGTGTCTTTGTACTCCGATAGCAGGGAGGCTTCCCCACTGTCAGAATACACTGGGTTATAGACTGCAACACTGATCGAGTAACAAAGATCCAGCAGGACGGCTGAACAGAAGTCAATCAGTAGATAGATAGACTTTTGCTCAACCACAGTGCCCACACATGAATCAAAAAGCCGGTTGCTCCTGAACCGTTCAAATTTCGATCAATGTATTGGCAGCTTTACTCTTTTTTTCACAAAACAGCAAGTGAGGGAAAATCTACAATAGAAACCCAAACAGAAATAAAAAAACTTTTTCAATAGGAACGGGAGAAAGCTAGACCCCCTATCAACTTTTTATTGCTATCTATCCCTCTGCTGCAGATTTTTCCTCACATCCTAACTCATGTAACCACTGTCACCATTACAGGAAGTGAAGCAAAATCTCTCTAACAGAGCTCATTACAGCCGTGAAAACTGATATCTAAAACGAAAAAATATTTTTTTGCTTGGACATGTTAAAACCCCAACACCACACAGACAACACCAATGGTGCTAATATATACATGTATTAAAGCATAGTAGCAAACAGGACAGCTCCCCGCGCCCCCCCACCCACTGGGAGAACGCAATAGCTCAGCATGAGGGATTCCCCCATCAACACTGACTGTGGCGATGGGGGAATCAAGCGATTTTCTTTTCTGAAACAAGGGCTATTTTTCTGGCACCTCCAGCACAGAGTGTATGAAATGACAAGGGGCGTTTGGGTTTGCTTGAGGGTCTATTCATCCTGGCTTCTGGGGGATCTATTGTTGCTGGGGATGTATATTGCTGCTGGTGGGGGGAACTTTTGTGGCTGGGGAGTCATTTTTTGCTGGGAGGCATCTACTGTTGAGGGAGGAGCTATCATTGCTGGCTGCTGTATGGTCTATTAATGCTGGCTGCTGGAAGAATCATTGTTACTTGTTGGGGTATATTGTTGCTGTGGTGGATTTATTGTTGGGGGGTATTTTGTTGTGGGAAGTCTATTGCTGTTGAGAGGGTCTATTATTTTTAGGATGATCTATTGTTGCTGGCTGCAGGAGATCTATTTTACTGCTTTCCATGTATCTTCAACAAATTCCATACAAATTGCTTAGCACCACAAAATGATACTTGGTTCTTTATTCTCTAAATGGGGCGGCACTGAGAGGTGGGTAGGGATGGAGCCAAGGGATGTGCTTGGAGGTAGGTAGAAGGCGGAGACAAGGTTGATTCGGAAGTGGGAAGTACCTGCACCTACCTGCACCTAGAAAAAAGCACTGCCTGCAACCCATGGTTGCAAAAAAGATAATCGCACCATCTATGGCCTGCCTCACACTGCATGTGTCCCAAAAGTCCATAAGTATCTATGGACTTCTACGGTTATCATCAGAGTCAATGGGCATTATTTATAACAGTATCAGCTGTTCTTGTTCCCCATAGAACTGGATTATTTCTTTCATCCACATCAAAACTACATCTAAATAAGACAAATGCACACAGAGTTTTATTTTGGTGAACGGGTATTAACAAACTGGCCAGTCCTTTCTTAATGCATTGTAATTTTACCAGCTTGCCTAAATAAACATACAGTAGATCCCTTAACCGGAAATTAAATCTTCCTGTAATTAAAAAGTCATTCTTACAAACAGTATTAGCTGTATGAAGTCATCGTTGGGTACAGCCCTTTTTATAGGGATGAAAAGATGACTCTATGACTCTATTGTGTAGGACAATTTAGGCAAGGCAGTGGTGTAAAAGTCTTTAAATAAGGACAGAATAAAAGCAGAAAAAGACTCAATGGCCATAGCATTAGATTCCTTCTATATGAGCACACATACAGGGCAAAATCTTTAAAGGTGACAAATGAATCATCACCAAGGGCAACAAAATCAGAGGGGGGCAGGACAAAAATGTTATCAGTGGATATTTAGAGGGTACATAGGGTTTCATAAAATAGTGGATATTTATGCAGATTTAAAGGGAACATGGGATTCCAATGCAAAGCTGAAGTTCGGGTTTGATTTCCTTTACAGAAATTATTTTGCAGCCTCTCTTTATGTCTTTTTAAATACTAATGTGAAAAATGACACACCATATCTGATCATGTTGGAAAATATAAGTATTTTTTATTTCGTTTTCTATACAGTATATTGCAGTTACATTGCTGGATTTTTTAACTATTTTTTTTTAAAGATAAGAGTGGTTCTTTTTAACAGGTCTTTGTCAGCATGACCTGTTAATATAACCACAATACATTCATATGGATTATGGATTACAATAAGGAAAAGAAAATTGGTTTAAGGGCTAATCAGACTTACTTTGTCAGGTTTTTATCGAGTTTGCTTCCAAGTTCCCAGGACAGAATCCGCAATGTCCACTCCTGAAAAAAAAAGAAAAGCACAAATATGAAATATAATGGCAAAAAATGTAAGTGCACCTGTACAGCAAGAAAGTAGGCTGATCTTTTTTTACCAGTTTTAGTGTAGAATCTAATTTACTGTAGAATCTAAAACATGCCATAGATTATGTGATTTTCTTTCCTGCAGCCACTCAATTCCTCCATCAACACAGACAGTATTGATGGGAATATCCCTCCCGCAGAGCTATTGTGTTCTTCCAGGCAGGGGGTGTTAGCAGTGGCGAAGCTAGACATTCCTTCACCCGGGGCAAAGACTCAGTTCGCCCTCCCGAAAAGGACGGTGTCAATAGAGCAGGGGTTGGTGTCAGTAGGGTAGTGGACAGTGTCAGTAGTTTTTCATTTTTATTATTTGATTACTTTGTACAAAAGATGGAAAATCTACTAACAGAACACATTGCTTACTGAAATATGACCAAAACCCCTAATATAATTTAAAAGAGGCAGAAGTGGGTGGAGGAAGAGAGAGAAGAAGGAGGAAAGATAGGAATGGGAGGGAAAGAGATCAATAAAGGGCAGAGAGAGGAGGGGGTGAGAGGCAAAGGGAAAGGAAGGGAGGTGAGAAAGGTGGTGTGAGAGAGAGGGAGAGGGGGAGAGATGGGGTGAGAGAGAAAGAGAGAGGTGAGGGGGCAGAGGGGAGGTGAGAGAGAAAGAGAGGGCGGTGAGCGAGAGAGGGGGGTGAGAGAGAGAGGGGTGAGGGAGAGGATGTAAGAGAGAGAGGGGGCTAGAGAGAGAGGGGTGAGTTCTGAGTAGACCCATAAACAGCTTCACGGGCGGCATCTGTGAGGAAGTAGCAGAGTGAGAGAGAACACAGTCCTCACCGCTCTCTCCTCCTCACTCCCAGCACTGGACTGACAGTAGAAGTGTTACCGCTGTCACTGCTCCTGTCAGCAGCACCCCCCTCAATACGGCGCCTGGAGCAGGTTCCCCCCCTTCCCCACCATAGATTCAGCCCTGGGTTTTAGCCATCCCAGCTGGGAGAACACAGTAATTACTGCTAGCAGCTATAGCCACTGACATTAATCACATGCTACAAATCCAACATGCTGGTTGTACCCAAGTCCTTAGCCTGAAAAAGGGAAACTAATGAACCCACCGCATCGAAGCACTGGTAAACTGCAATATATCACATTTTTATTCACTTGCACCTGAAAATTCAAGTCCGGTGTACATAAGCTTGACATGTGGATATCTATTTAACCCAATGTGCTAGGACTAGCATTATGTCTCAAATGTGACTCTTCTAAAAATCTTTATCATGGGTAGAACCACATAAGGTGCACTTTATATACTAACTTGTTTAGTTTGGATAGGGTGGGGAAGAGAATACATTTGTTAGTTTATTTCTCTCCCATTTGCCCTCATTTCCCGTCACTCTGATGTCCACACAAAAAAATAAGGTAGGTGGTTGTCACCGGGACAGCAATGAAAATATTGTCAGAAGTTCTAACCTGTTCTTATTCTACTAAAAATGTGTTTTTGAATAAGTCGATGTTGGAAGTACAGTATATGCCCCTAACAGGAAGTGAGGAGAACCCCCCACCCCCTTTCCTTAATAAGGATGCAGATGATAGAAAAACCCTCTGCTTTATCCATAAAAGAAAAAAGTCTTGGATAGATGTGGGCTTTCATGAAATATATAATATAAGAACCCGACATAGACCTACCTCAGATTTCACTGATGGCCAGTTTGCCACACTCCTTATAAATGCCCATTCTTTAAAACTGAAAAATAACAGAGAAAATAATTTGAACATGCAATTTTCACTACAGTGTGATATTTTTAAAATAGTAAAATCAGACCCCTTCCCCGCTGATGATAAGCCACCCCTACCATCATGGTAAGTCTCCCTCTTTGGCACAAAAAATAAAACTTGCCCATTTTCCTGAAAATGGGCAGAACCTTTTTTAAGTGGGTGGCTAACAGATAGAAGAATATGGTCATCTCTATCTACATGAAAGTCAACTGTTTTCAAGTCTGTCTTTTAATCATATAACATGCAGTGCTAAATCATAAGTGCCACTAAAAATGTAGTGCTACATTTGTTGGTAGTCTTCTTTTAAAGCCCAATTAACCACTTAAGCCCCGGAAGGATTTGCCCCCTTCCTGACCAGAGCACTTTTTGCAATACGGCACTGCATCGTTTTAACTGACAATTGTGCGGTCGTGCGACGTTGTACCCAAACAAAATTGACGTCTTTTTTCTCCCATAAATCGAGCTTTTGTTTTGGTGGTATTTGATCACCTCTGCGGTTTTTATTTTTTGCGCTATAAACAAAGAGCGACAATTTTGAAAAAGACCCAATATTTTTTACTTTTTGCTATAATACATATTCAAAAAAAATATATAAAAAAACGAAATGTATTCATTAGTTTAGGCCAATATGTATTCTTCCCCACATATTTGGTAAAAAAAAAAATCAAAGTAAGCGTATATTGAATGGTTTGCGCAAAAGTTATAGCGTCTACAAACTATGAGAATTGATTTATGGCGTTTTTATTTCTATTTTTTTTTTTACTAGTAATGGCAGTGATCTGCGATTTTTATCGGGACTGCGATATTGCGGCGGACATATCGGACACTTTTAACACTTTTTTGGGACCACTGACATTCATACAGCGATCAGTGCTATAAATAGTGTATAAATGTCACTGACAGGGAAGGGGTTAACACTAGGGGGCGATCAAAGGGTTAAATGTGTTCCCTGTCAGTGTGTTCTAACTGTGTGGGGGGCTGGGATGACTGGGGGAGGAGAGTGATCGCTGCTCCCATATACTGGGAACATACGATCACTCTCCTCTCCCCTTGTCAGAACGGGGATCCACTTGTTCACATTCACTGATCCCCGTTCTGTCACTGCGGGGGAGCGATCCCAGGTGGCTGGTGGACATAGAGTCTGCCCCACCCACTGATTGGCTCCCCCGCTAGCCGGATACAATACTCACTCCTGTGCCCACAGTTAGGTGACGGTGATTCGCGCAGTAGAGCCATGTTGCCACCGTCAATCCATGGCAGGCGGTCGATAACTGGTTAAACTATCTTGACTTATTACTGTAAGGCAGTCAGGCTGTATAGACAGTAATAGACATGCTTGTCTTTTAGACCTTATTCTCATGGGCGATTAGGGCCAGTCTGCAAATTCTGATGGCAAGAATCAACAGTCTCTTGCAGCTGGAGTCACCAGTGTTTAGCTATGGCTAATTACAAATATTGATGTCCAGGGGTAATCATCTGTCCCTAACACCAGGTAACCGCTTCCATGGCCAGCCACGTGTCAGAAAATTGCATGGATCCAGCTTGGACCAATGTAAGTATGTATGTTCCATACCTTTGGGATCCTGGTGGAAGCTGAAAATTACTGTGGTAGGCACCACTACTACAGGGATTGCCACTAGCTTTGGGGTTCCCTGCCAAGTGGCTGCCCTGCTGCATTGTGAAGACAACCTCTAATAAAAAATTTACTATTTAATTACTAAAAGTGTTATAATATGCTAAAACTTGCATAAATAGTCATTTCTGCTATTTTGGAAAGCCAATATAAAGGGAAACTAGTGGTGATAAGTACACTTGTGGGTTTAACCAATCTTTTTTTTTGCATATCATTTTTCATGGTCCACATATCTGGGGACCTAGAAGGGCGTGTCCTTCGCCTACATATTTTGTATTAAACAGTGTTCCTTGTCAGAAAGTTAGAAAGTATGTTCTTACCTGCAAGACTCGCGACACGTATCCTGACATCCCAGCTCTTCCTGCACAAATCTTTTATGCAATTTGAAGTAACAGTAAACTAAAATAAAAAAAAAACAAATGTAAGTGACAGGTAAGGTTTCTGGGGAAAAAAAAGCATTGGTGAATTATTGATTGTCAAATAATTCCACATCTTTCCTAAATATGACTAACACGGGACTTTGAGGGGTTGATTTACTAAAGGCAAATAGGCTGTTCACTTTGCAAAGGAAGTTGCATTTTGCATAGGAATTTTTCCCAGAGCTTAGTGAATGAGGTGAAACCCTGAAGACTTCTATTGTCCAATCATGTGCAAGCAAAAATGCTCTTTTTAATTTCCTTGCATGTGATTGGGTATTCTTTGAAAAGTGCAAGTGCACAGCCCCATGGATCCAATATGCCTACCCTTCTATATTAACAGCTAGCTACACACCGCTATGAGCACTGAGACCCTTGGGTTCTGGTTTGGGCGTTCTAGATGTCCTAGTCCACTTCTCTCTTCCCCATCCTCTTTTCATCTCTTACTTCCCTAGGCTCTTCTGTAGGGATGACTTTCTTCTTATGTACTTCCTTGTTTGTTTTTGCATAGTGAAATTTATACACTGACATCATATCCACCAGTTCCTGTTTCCCTGGTATAGGCCCATGGATTGACCCCCTTGTTACCTACAATGTTTCTCAGTTGCAATATGATAAATGTACTTTTCGACATACTTAAAGGAGTTGTAAAGGCAGTTTTTTTATCTTAAAGTGATTTTAAAGTCTCATTAAAAAAAAAAAATAGCATACATATTATACTTACCTCCTCTGTGCAGTTGGTTTTGCACAGAGCAGCCCGGATCCTCCTCTTCTCGGGTCCCTCTTTACAGCTCCTGGCCCCTCCCTCCTATCAAGTGCCCCCACAGCCAGCAGCTTTCTATGGGGCACCCAAGCTGAGTCAGAGCTCCATGTATCCATTCAGACACAGAGCCCTGACCCGGCCCTGCCCCCTCTCTCCCCTGATTGGTTGACTGCCACGGGAGCCAATGGCACTGCTGCTGTGTCTCAGACAATCAGGTGGAGTGTCCTGGATGGCTTAGACATTTGTGGACATCGCTGGAGAGAGAAGGGGCTCAGGTAAGTAATTAGGGGGTGCTGGGGAGGCTGCTACTCACAGAAGGTTTTTTATCTTAATGCATAGAATGCATTAAGATAAAAAACCTTTTGACAACTCCTTTAATGCATTCTATGCATGAAGATAAAAAGCCTTCTTTGTGCAGCTCCCCCCTCAGCCCCCCTTATACTTACCTGAGCCCCATTTCTATCCAGAGATGTCCAAGACTGCCTCGGCCATCCAGGACTCCCCTCCTCATTGATTGAGATGCAACAGCAGCACCATTGGCTCCCACTGCTGTCAATAAAACTCAGTTAGCCAATGAGGAGAGAGAAGGGGTGGGGCCGAACTGCAGCTCCATGTCTGAATGAATACAAAGAGCTGCAGTTTGGCTCGGGTGCCCCCATAGCAAGCTGTGGGGGCACTCAACAGGAGGGAGGGACCAAGACTGCCAGCGAGAGACCCGAGAAGAGGAGGATCGGGCTGCTCTGTGCAAAACCAACTGCACAGAGCAGGTAATTATAACATTTTAAAAAAACAAGACCCTCTGGTGGGACTTTAAAGGCATAGACTCCACTCAAACATAGATAAAAAGTAGTGTGAAACATTTTTAGTTTATTACAAAATTGCAATTAAAATCAAAAAGGAAAAGGAGCGGGAAAGAAAGGGATGGGGTACACAGAACCCAATACAAAAATAATGATAAAACAGTACATATAGCAGAACCACTTATTTACTGCACTGCTGTATGATTGAAACAGAGTGCAACCCAATGTGTTTCAAGATTGTGCGTTGTTCCTCTTCATTAGGGGAAAGTGGTGGTATTACTCATAAATATCGTTCAGGCATGTATATAGCATAAATGTAGGTTCTCATATAGGACTAGTGCAGATTAAAAGCAGGAATAAAGGATGCTGCTGCCACTGGTATCGGAAAGTCCATAGAGGTGAATGGCAAGGACCGGTCCCAATGCTCCCACCTAGGAAGGGAGGGCAGGGGGGGCACCCGGCACCAAGACTGGATCGGCTCCCAAAAGGGAAAGCCTACTAAAGATAGGCTGCCCGGCTGTATGGATCAGCCCGTGCCATTTATGGTATATATGGATGCAGTAAGGACAATTGGAGGGTGGTAGGACCGCGTGGAATCGGAACGAGTGCCAGTATGTATGGCGTATCTGGTTTAGTATAGTCCACTAGTTAACCAGGACCTAGTGTGGAGATTGTATGTTCCAACCGTTCACTGAGTGACGGGAGGAAAAGTAGGTAAAGGCCACAAATGCACATGCAGGATCTCTACAAGTGCAGCCCGCTCCTTCCAACAGCCCACATGCAGCAGACAGGTTGGGTACAACGTCGCATGACCAAACAATTGTCAGTTAAAGTGGCACAGTGCCGTATTGCAAAAAATGGCCTGGTCAATAAGGGGGAAATCCTTCCAGGGCTGAAGTGGTAAAAAAAACTGTATAAAATCGTGCCTTTCAGACTCTGTAATTAGAGTGACAATGTAACATCTGGGCTACACATGATTGTCTATATCGCTCTCAGTCACATGATTTTCATAAGTCTAATCCAGTGATCTTCAAACTGCGGCCCGGGGGCCAGATTTGGCCCTTTGCTTGCCTTTATCTGGTCCTTGGAGCACTGGTCCATCAACTGAAACCACTATTTCTCCCACTGACACCATCATTGGCACTAATCTTTCCATTGGTACCAACAATAGGGTCTTCTTCCTCCCATTATAAACAAGTATGTGGGCATTGTTTATGTCTACTGACACTGGGACATTTTTTTACACCCAATGTCCATAGTCCAGCCCTCCCAAAGCCTGAAGGACAGTAAACTGGCCCTGTGCTTAGAAGGTTTGAAGTCCACTGGTCTAATCTATAATTATCAGCTTCAATACTTGTGGAATCATTGACCTACTGGTATGCAGAGAAGTTTTATCTGATTTGCTGCATACTGACCAGTAACTCAGAATATATTTTAGCCATAGAAAGCCAGTCACTACCATTTTCAGAAAGATTTTTGGAATGGTATCCATCATATATCCCTCAGGAAAGGTCCCCTTTAAGCTGTTCGCACTGAGCTTTTATACACGTGCATTTGTCATTCTGCAACTTGAAATTACCTGTGGAAATTGCACAGTAAACTTGGCGGTATAAGTAAAAGTAACTATTTCGCCTCCCATACAAACTGTAATGGAGTGAAACGACGCTTATGCTATTTTTGATCCATCAACACATTTTAAAACCTGTAATTTTAATATTCATGCCAACCATGCTGTTAATAGGGAAATTCAAATTGCTTTTGTGTTTTTTAATTTGAGGAGGGAGTTCCTTTCTTCAACTAGCTGCTACATGTATTTAATTATTATTTTTTTCTTTTAATCCTTAGTGCTGAGAGATTCAGTTTTGATTTGTTTGACAAGTGTTTAAAACTTCCCACATGTACAGTATGTATGCCAATTTATCTACGCTGCCATGTGTGAGTGTTCTAAAAATGATGCATTTTAGTACATTTTATAACATTATTTTTTTATTTATTATTGCCAACAACAGAACGACATTTAATATCAACCATAATAATTCCAGTATACACCTTCCAAAAATACTAAATTAAAAATATTATATAAACAACCCTTCCACACTTCACTTGGCATCTGTGGAAATGGCTTTACAATCTTAATGACGTACTCACAAATCAGGAAAATAAAGAAGTGATAGGAAAAAAACCACCACAGTCTTTTTTTGCCACACGTATATTCATTTTCCAGTGGGGGCTCAGTAGCCATTCTCCCTCCAGTGCCCTCCCCCCAGTTCAGTCTGGTTTAAAACATAAAAAGATCTCCCTATTATTAGCTTTAGATAATAACAATTGCCAAGCATACAGATTGTACATAGTTACATAGTTAGGTTGCAAAAAAAAAAAGACACAAGTCCTTCGAGTTCAACCAATAGAAAAAATCGTTCATTAACTGGAGTCAGTGATTTTGATTTCCAGTACTTTGGAACCAGCGTTTTAGCAGTATTCAATAAGTGTAAGAATCGTTGATCCCCTATAATTAGCTATTGATCGTGAAGTATTATGTATTAAAATTATCTATGGATCGTATGGAATCTTTCTTGAGGTATTCTCACCTAAACGTTGTTATGGTCTTCTAACACTGCATGATTCAAGGACAAAACCATAGGCGTGCGCACATAGGGTGGCAGGTATGCCTGGGCACATCCTAATCACCCTGTACTGTGCAGATTACCCCTGCTGCCTGGCTGCAGAGAAAGGGACGGGGGAATCTCTGTCCTCAGTCCCTTTCTCTGTCTCAAAAGTGAGACATCAGGGGTCCTAAATAAAATTGTAAAAAAAAATAATAAAATATAATATTGTAAAAAATAATTTTAAAAAAATTGTAAAAAAATAAATAAAATAAAATAAAAATAAACTACTGACACCGAATAGGAGTAAAGGGCTCCAGGATCAGTGGGAAGAGGGAAGGGCCCTGGCCAGGAGTCAGCGGGCCCTTCATAATTACTTGCACCGGGGCCCTGAAGGTTCTAGTTACGCCTCTGGTCTGGACCCTATAGTTAGTAATTTGTAATCTGTCTCAGCTACAGGAGAGGATTTCAGTGCATATTTAGCATCTTCACAGGCCAAAAGACTGCAAAGCAAAGGCTAACATTTGGTAAAACATACCAGAAGATGGCAGAACCTATGGTAAGAACACATACTAACATAATAAAAGAAAGTTAAGATAAAACTTACTCCAGCTGGGGTATTTTTCATAGTTGCAGTAGTTTGCTCCTTCTGGCAGGGGCTGGTCATAATGTGCACAACCACAGGTTTTTACCATTTCGAGCTGAAAGCAGGAATAAAGGCAGATCTAGCAGAGGGAAAGATATGAAAAAGTTAAATACATGGCATAGTGTACTTTGATGAGCATTACTAACAAACCTGTACCTATGTGGTTTAAAAAAATCAGCGGACTGTTCTATCGAATATTTCCTGCATGAACTCCAGCTTTCCAACAAATCAATGTTGTCAGGTATCACTATCAATAGTGTTAACCCCTCCAGATCCGCGCTATTGCCGAAGTACGGCTCCAGCGTGGATCTGAAATGCCGGGACGACGTCCATGGATGTCGTCCCCTGTACACGCTCCCGGCGAGCCCCCTGGCGGCGGCGGCGGCGCGCGCACGCGGCTGCCGCACGCTGCACGGGCGTGCCCATGGGTTGGGCGGACTCGATGTCTGCTCGAGACCCACGATCACCTGACAGAGCTGCAGAACGGGGAACCGCTGATGTAAACACGGCGGTTCTCCGTTCTGTTACAGGGGACATACCAGATCTACTGATCCCTGTCACTGGGATCAGTTAGATCTGTTATGTCCCGGCCAGCCCGCCCCCCCCCCCCCCACAGTTAGAACACACCCAGGGAACACTCTTAACCCCTTCACTGCCCCTTGCAGGTTAACCCCTTCCCTGCCAATGACATTTATACAGTAATCAGTGGACATTTAAATTTCTGATCGCTATATAAATGTCATTGGTCCCAAAAATGTGTCAAAAATGTCCGACATGTCCACTGCAAAATCGCAGTCCCGATAAAAATCGCAGTTCGCCGCCATTACTAGTAAAAAAAATTTAAATAATAAAAACGCCATAAATCAATTCTCATAGATTGTAGAAGCAATATGTTTTGCGCAAACTAATCAATATACGCCAATTCCGATTTTTTTTTTTTTTACCAAAAATATGTAGAAGAATATATATCAGCCAAAACTGATGAATAATTATTATTTTTTTTTTTTTTTGGATTTGTATTTTAGCAAAAAGTAAAAAATATTGTTCTTTTTTGCAAAATTGTCGCTCTTTTTTTGTTTATAGCGGCGATCAGAAATGATGCAAAGGTGATCAAATACCACCAAAAGAAAGCTCTATTTGTGGGAAAAAAAGGACGTAAATTTTGTTTGGGTACAACGTCACATGACTGTGCAATTGTCATTCAAAATGCGACAGCGCTGAAAGCCGTCTGGGCAGGACAAGTGGTAAATCACCTAATGTATTCTTTATATTGCCAATATGGACACATTCAAAATGACATATTATGTCGCAAGTGACATTAAACCAGAACTATAGGCATTTTTTTTTCATTTTGGATAGAGTAAGGGAAGGTTATAACCCCTGTCAGATTTTTTTTCGCCATCTCTGTTCCATTGCAGAGAGTTCCCTTCACTTCCTGTCCCAGAGCCAAACAGGAAGTGAAAGAAAATCTCTGCAAAGTAAGGGAATTCCTTGGGGACCCCCAGGTCACCAGAAATAGTGTACCTATTGGAGGATTTCCCCTCTATTACTTTCCTAGGGATAACCCAAAATTTGTGATTTTCTTTTACTTTCATTTTCAATGATAACGGTAAACAAGACTAATTGGGAGGTTGAATCGCCTTCACCGGGGGGGGGGGGGGGCA
>BLSH010076090.1:3476145-3516051 GCA_018402905.1 Glandirana rugosa | reverse complement strand
TCGCCTAATGTATTCTTTATATTGCCAATATGGACACATTCAAAATGACATATTATGCCGTGACATTAAACCAGAACTATAGGCATTTTTTTTTTCATTATGGATAGGGAAAGGGAAGCTTATAACCCCTGCCAGATTTTTTTTTCGCCATCTCTGTTCCATTGCAGAGAGTTCCCTTCGCTTCCTGTCCCAGAGCCAAACAGGAAGTGAAAGAAAATCTCTGCAAATTAAGGGAATTCCTTGGGGACCCCAAGGTCACCAGAAATAGTGTACCTATTGGAGGATTTCCCCTCTATTACTTTCCTAGGGACAACCCAAAATTTGTGATTTTCTTTTATTTTCATTTTCAATGATAATGGTAAACAAGACTAATCGGGAGGTTGAATCGCCTTCACCGGGGGGGGGGGCACATGCAGCAATGAAAACTGACAAGCGTTCTAATTCCTCTCCATTCTGTCCAAAACTAAAAAAAAGTTTTGCCTTTAGTTATACATTAGCATAGCCGTTGTCCTTTTTCTGAGCCCCCCATAACATAGTCTTATTAACTGTTGATCCTACAAGTAAATCTGTTATTTCTCCACCTTCTGTCAGCTGCCAACACTGTTCATTCTGCAGTGAAATCGCACAGCAGAATTGTACCCCTGCAGACAGTCTTGGACATGTACTTTTAAATGGACTTTAACCCCTTCATCCCCAGAAGGATTTACCCCCTTAATGACCAGGCCATTTTTGCGATACAGCACTGCGTTACTATAACCGTTGATTGCACGGGCGTGCAACGCTGTACCCAAATAAAATTGGTGTCCTTTTTTCCCCACAAATAGAGCATTCTCTTGGTGGTATTTGATCACCTCTGCTGTCTATTTTTTGCGCTATAAACAAAAAAGACCGACAATTTTGAAAAAAAAACAATATTCTTTACTTTTTGCTATAATACATATCCTTAGGCCAATATGTATTCTTCTACATATTTTTGGTAAAAAAAATCCCAATAAGCGTATATTGATTGATTTGCGCAAAAGTTATATTGTCTACAAAATAGGGGATAGATTTAGGAACTTTTAATTTTTTTTATTGTTTTTACTGGTAATGGCGGTGATCTGGGATTTTTAGCAAGACTGCGACATCGCGGCGGATGAATCTGACGCTAAGTGGCACTTTTTGGGGACCAGTGACACCAATACAGCGATCAGTACTATACAAATGCATTGATCACTGTATAAATGACGCTGGCAGGGAAGGGGATAACACCAGGGGCGATCAAAGGGTTAAGTGTGTCCTAGGGAGGTGTTTATAACTGTAGGGGGAGTGGACTGACTGGGAGAACAGAGAGATCGCTGTTCATGATCACTAGGAACAGACAATCTCCCTCTATTCCCCTGTAAGAACGGGGATCCGCCCTGTTTACATAGGCAAATCCCCATTCTGCCTCTCTGTGGAGAGATCACGGGTGGCTGGCAGACATCAAGGCTGCCGGCCACATGCATTGGCTCTGGGGGCCATGCCCACTGTATCTATTACACAAAGCATCATACCAGTACGGCGATTTGTGCAATAGAGCTGCCTTGCCGCAGTACATCTCCCTCAGGCAATCTTTAAGTGGTTAAAGTGATTGTAAATGACCCCCTTGTAAAACAACCCATTCAGTTTTAAATAGAAATGAAAGGCAAAACATTTTTGTATACATATAAAAAACATTATAAATACCTTTTTTCCCTTTTTTTTTTTTATAAAAGATCACATTCCCTCTGTTCTCAGCTGCATAAGAGGTGGGTGGGGGGAGAAGCAGCACACTGAGCTTCCCAGCGAATGGCTCTGCAGCGAGGGCGTTTCAGGACAAGTCTGATCATTGGAGGAGAGTACACTGAGTTCCCAGCATAGCTAAATAACTGACCACAGTGTGCTTTTATGCTTAGTGCAGTCAGTTTTTAACAGGAAAGCAGAGGGACTGGCAGGAACACCGGGGATTTCACATAAAGGAAGCAATACAAAGAGAATAGGAGACTTTCCTATACAAGTACATGGCCCAGCAGGCACATATCAGGAATATGAAGTGATGGGGTAACAAACGCTTTAAGCAAAAGATCGACAAATCAAAGCCCAACTCTAGCTATTACTTTTCAAGCAGGTAGAGCGACTGTTTTTGTTTTTATTTTTTGACTTCTATTTCTGATTCAGCTTTTTGGATTCCAGTGTCATTGCTCCACCTCCATCCTGCTAAGAAGCATTTTAACCAGATACACATACCTGATAAGTGTACGTCTTGTTGTAGAGATTCGGGACAGGGACATCACTTCCATCAATAGTACACTCGCTGTAGGGTCTACTTAATTTTGACGACTCTGTCTGAAATTAGAATCAAATGGTATCAGAATATATTTTTACTGCTGGTTGCATATAAAAATCCCCTTCCCCTTATAACAAGGTTCCCGCTACAATGTTGAGTTACCTTAAAGACTTTCTGGCTTCTATTTCCTTATTTACATTAGTCTAACTATAGTTGTCATGTTTTTGGGGATTAGAGTGATAATTGGGTATGGGCATGCCATTAAAGAGAGCTCCTACTTTATATATCACTGAATTAGTTTACTGCAGGGCACATGAGCATTACAGTTCACAATCCAGGTTTTACAATGGTGCCATATGTACTCCAAAGGGTACTTCTGACAACTTCAGGAGGTAATTCTGCTTGTTTTATGGTAGCATCTTCAGAACAATATCTACTTTAACAGTTACAAGTTTGGATATAAAATAGGTCTTGCAAAGTATTTATATCTAAGGGAGGATTCTGAATATGTCTGAAAGAATATGAAAACAGCAACCCCAAAACTTCTTTAGATACACTCAATGGGATGAATTTACTAAAGGCAAATAGACTGTGCACTCTACATTTTCCCCAGAGCTTTCTCCAGTGCTTAGTATATGTGCTAAAGCTCAGTTGATTTCCACTATCCAATCATGCGCAAGCAAAAAATGCTGTTTTTTTTTACTCGTCCCCTCCTCTCAGCGTACGTGTGATGTAGTGACGCCCGTCGTATACACGTGGGCCTCTATATATGGCGGCGTCCTTTTATCAATTTTCCACGCCGCCATCAGATGCAGACCGTCCACACAGCCTTGTCTTTCTAACACATATTACGGTAAGCTCCCTAGGGATTGCCTCGTGCTATACTTGCTTCTTGTGTCGTTGGGATTGGTCCTCGGTCGGTTTTTTATATAGCCCACTAAATGAGGACCAGCGAGCTCACCGGGCAAAATCTATACATATTATGTCAGGTATTGATTACTGCTGGAACTGGGCTAGAACATGTTGTACCACCATTATTTCAGAATACATCCAGCATAGTCTGGTTAGCAGTTATTTGAATGATATGGACTTATCGCAATCCTACATTATACTCAAGCTATTTAGGGGGTCTATTTAATTATACCCTCGTCTTGCTAGTGGGACAAATCTCTGATAGATCAGGCCACCATTTCACATTTCCTGAAAGTTTGAATTTGGTCGTTGTGGCTCTTTTACATAGTCTGTGACTATTGTTGTGTACCTTTCCCCTTAGAGATTAACCATTGAAGGTGTGGATACACGCCAGGGGCCAAGCGGTCCGCGGTGTTCTGGTCAATGTACTGACGGGCCTACTTGGGAGTTCAGTGGTCTTTGAGGCACCCGTACCCACCCACCACCTTGGCACTCCCCCACCATAGGAGGGAGCCTTACCAGCAACTCCTTGCTGATGTTTGCATTGTAGGGTTGGCTTTGACCCGAGGCAGGTTTGGAACATGGCCTAACAAGGTACATAGTTACATATCAGGATCCTTATTGCTTGGATTAACATAGCTGTGACTAGGCTCGCAACCCAGGCCACACAGCTGTATGCCAGATCATCTTTAAGTAACATTTTTGATAATACAATTAAGAGTAAAAACCCTATCATGTTTTTTTTTTTCATCTACAGTATGTTCCATTGGAGAAATTTCCACAGCAGGAAGGGAGAAAAAAACTCTCCAGAGTAAGAAAAATATCCTCTTAGACAGTTGTCACCCAAACAATTGTGCCTATTGATGTCCCCTCTATTCCTGGTCCAGTGGTAACTCAATTTTTTTGATTTTTCCATCAATTTCTTTGGCCACATGACAAATAGAGAGGGTGACACAGACAGCAATATAAACCTGATAGTGGTTCTAATCCCTGTCCATGCTATGCAAAACTAGAAACACATGTTGCTCAGATGTACTTTAAATGCTAATGCTAAAGTGCATCAACTGATCAGACTCCATACTGTATTGGTCTGAAGTTAGCAAAGTTAATTGATTGGTTGTTCTGGATTACTATTCTTAAAAAAATAAGAGCTATTTTATTTTGTAAAGCTTAGTTGCAAGGGTTGTGAAACTTTACATAAAGTATGAGCCAATGGAAATCAGTATAATTCAAAACTTAAAAAAAAAAAAGAGGTTACCTCTTACTAGTTCATAGAACATTTTCCAACTCTATGCTTAAAATGGCACGATTAAAGTATAATTAAAGGCAATTTGTTTTTAGTTTTGGATAGAGTGGAGAGGGATTAGAACAATTTTTATTGCTGTCTGTGCCCCCGTTAAGGAGATTCACCCTTTCTATTTGTCCTATTTACCATTATCATTGAAAGTGAAAGTAAAAAAAAATCACTAATTTTGGGTTGTCCCCAGAAAAATAATAGAGGGGAAATCCTCCAATGGAGACACTAGTACTGGTGACCTGGGGGTCCCCAAAGAATTCCCTTAATTTGCAAGGATTTCCTCCCACTCCGTTTGGCTATGGGACAGGAAGTGAATGGAAACCCCCCGCAATGGGACACAGATGGCTAAAACTAATCTGACAGGGGTTATAACCATCCTTTGCTCTATCCAAAATGAAAAAATGTGCCTATAGTTCTACTTTAATCTTGTCCAAAGAAGCCTAGCGCCCAGAAAACAGAAGCCTAAATATCTTTGCCTAGCCAATGTTTGTCAGTGAAAGCAAGCCTGATTAGGTAATGACACCACTTGCCACTGCAGGTATGTAATGGGGCTCGAATTTACATGTATGTATGTAGCCTGGTGAGACTTTTGCTATAAATCATATGCAATAAATGAGGCTGAGCAATCCACAAAAGATCATATTGGCCCATACAAGCCACCTGCTACTCCAGCCCTTATGGCAAATGCCAGTATTGACACATGACTTGATTAGGTCTAATTTGCGTCATGCAGTAATTCAGCATGCGAACTGAAAGGCTATGTTGGTTAGGTTGAGATTCCAGAGCAGAAAAACTAACAGTAATGTTGTGGTCACTCTGACATTTACTTACCAGATGCATGCCTATAGATGTCTCCATTGCTGTCTCAAGTTCAGTCCCGGACTCTTCAATGAACGGATAATCCTCCTGGTCATGGACTAATATTTTGGCACCAGCTGACGTAACTAGGAAGGGGTTATATTCTTCTTCATCAATGTATATAACAAGCTTCAGCCCTAAAGAAAGATAAAATAATTATAGTATTACTATAAATAGAGGCATGATAGACACATCAGATGAAAAGCTAGTAAGGGATAATTAAAGGGCTGACCCAAGACAAGCTTGTATGTGGTCACACCTCTTTATGATCTTTAAAAGCTCAATTGAGTCTATAGTTTAAATAACCTTAGTATATTAAAGGAAAAAAAGATGTTTAATGTCTTCCAGTTAATTTTCTTTCTGAATCAGCCACAGCCTGCCACCAGCTACAGAGTGTGGCCACAGCTCTCTCTGGTCATATTGTGTAAGTTCGGCGCACCCCCTACTGAGTTAGACCTGTAGCTCTGCAATCATTAAAACTCAGGCTTCTTGGTGATTAAGGACCACAGACTCAGCAGCGGGCTTGGACCACTGCAAAAAGATTGCTGCTTCCCCAGAGAGAGCAAAGGTCCTGTTCTGCAGCATGCCGGCAGGGCAAAGGCTTTTTTACTCAGACTGTGGAGGAGGCTGTGAAATTTCAGTCGGACTTTAAATTAACACACAGGTTCACTTAGAAACCTACATTAAAGAGAAATTAAGTACTTACCTCTGCTTTAATGGTCCGTGGTCGCTTGGCAGCCAGTGGCGTATCATCCATGGGTGCAGGGTGTTCACTGAACACAGGCCCGAGGGGTGGGGGGGCCCACAGCTCTGACCAACACTGCATGTAAGGATGATCTGTCCCTGGTTGACAGCTGTGGATTATCGGTGCAGTGTGGGCTTGCACACGGGCCCACTAATTTCATGATACGCCCCTGTTGGCAGCATCTTATCCTTGGATTCTTCCAAGTGCAATCTTCAGCTGTCTTGATTGGCCATAGTATGATGATGTCACTCCCATGCATATGCAGAAGTATAGGCATACTGGCACACAGGCACTGTGCAGAAATGTAAAATGAGCTGTGTATGTGCAGCTCAGTGCACATTCTACAGATAACTGCAAACAGGACGGTAGATTTATTTTATTGCAGAAAAGACATTGCATGTCTGTTCTACAATACAGTGCCTGCCTGCTCACAGTTTCTTTAGTTCTGCTTTAAGACTATCCCCTTTTTAATCAGTTAATATTTATTGAAAAAAAAGTTTTTGTGGTTTACAATGCACAAAAGACTGCATAGAAAATAAAGGTAGATGCATATGTTAAGGTATACCCTCAGTAGAACAATATTCCGCAAAACAAAGGATTTCAATTATTGGCTATACATATATATAGTATATATGCATCCACTTGTGAGAAAAAAGGTGAAATAGAATACACCAGAAACTAAGAACAAGGAAAAGGACTACTAATATAAATAGCATATGGTTAATCATCGCCATTCAGAAGTGTGATACATGTGGCATTACCAATCAGAGAAGTTGGGATAATTTGCATCTGTGAAACATCTGTTAGAATCTAGATGAGGCCAAAGGAATAACAAAGATTTCCCTTATAAATATGCTACCTGGAAGTACATATATCTCGATGGTGAACTAAAGAGCAGTACTAGTGCTGTGATTTGTTTCTGGAGTGGTCTACCGTGACTGCTCTGGGAGCTTCCGTCTGTTTAATGTCAATTTCTTCAATCAGAGTGTGGTGTTGACCTCCCAGATCCCCAACTGTAGGGGGAGTATTGGAGAGCCACCTTGCAACTATCAGCTTCCTGGCTAAATACAGTAATCTACTGATGGCTATATTCCGTAATCAGTTGTCCCCAGGCATATCTAGCCAGCCCAAGATGCATAGTAAGAGATTTAAAGCAATACAAGCATCAAAAATCAGCTAAATTAAATCCACAATGTCATGCCAGTATCTAAATTATTGACGGCATCACCAGAACATGCAAATTAAGTTTCCAGTGTCCTTCAAGCACCTGGGGCATAGAGGAAAATCCCTGCGGCTGTATTGATGCAACCATTCAGGGGTGCAGTAGGTTCTATGTAGATTGTACAGTTGAGACAAATGTCTGGAATTAGAAGGGGAATCATTTGTAAGACAGATTCCCACTGATCCCCAGATGCCAACATCCTGTTGCAGGTTAAAGGATTTCCTTGCAAGATACAGATATGTAAACTTGTGCATCAATCGGAAACATTGCCCCTCTAACCGTCAGCTTTGAGTATGGTTGAGCACAGGGGGTCTGTAATGCATAAGTGGGGTTAGATTATGTCGGGCGCGTCATGCATGTCTCAGCTGGAGATATTGATAAAAACAGGTGTGTGGGAGATGAAATTCCTCCTGCAACTGTTGAAATTATTTCAACATATCATTCTCAAACCCCTGGAAACTAGTGTAATACCCAAGTCTATCTCTAGTTGCCAAATTCTAACTGGAACGTCATGGCTTGACTAACATTGTTATAGTCTTAAAAAAAGGCTTGCAGTAAGAAATGATGTGCGATATGTATATGACTGAATTCTCACCAGCTTCTGCTCCACCCATAGAAGATACAAACAGCTGCTCTCTTGATGCATCATTGAATGTGTAGCAATTTCCATACAGAGGGTGAGTAAATAGAGTGAAGTCCCTGTATTGGAAAAATATTTTGCATTAGTTTTTCTGTCTTTTAATTAAAAGGTCAGTTAACCCCAAAATTGATGTCTGAACAATAGTTGGACACTTGTTAGTTTAATCACTCATTGATCTTCTAATTTCTGTAGGAGAAATTAGCCTGATGATATTCCCAGCTCCTTCCCCGTCCATGGCCAATATGAAGCCAAGTGAGTAAATCTCACTCGGCCTGCTGCATTCTCTATACAGCAAAGTAAATGAGAAAGCATAATGGTTTTTATAAGCTTTATATTACAATGCATGGCCTAAATTATCATCCCTTTTCCCTTGGAGTACTAGACATTGGATTGTTAGCTCATTTGGGTAGCAGGCACCAAGGTAACTTAACTACTCTGTAAATTCCTTGGCTGACACGAAAAACAAAATACCTAAAGTTTATGATTCAATCTGTCAGTGTTCACACAACTTTATAGATCATTTTCAGATGAAGTTATGCTTTAATCCAGAAATGTTTATAACATTTGAGTTCATCTGCATTGATTAAAGGTAATTACATGCATGTGTGCTCTATAAAGAAGTATTTTCCCAATTATCAAATTCAGTTTCTTGAATTTGTCTTGGAGCTGGGGGTTGATTATGGCTAAAGAAGCCTCATATCTGCCAAAGCAATCCTCTGTGCCACTCATGTCTAAACACTTAGTAAGTAATTATTATACTGTGATATCTCACTGAATTTACATACTGTTATTTATATCAGTTTTATGTTAAGCTGGTCAGGTATGTCTCTGAGGTGCAGCAAACATGATCATTCAATAGATTAGCCAGTAAAAAAAAATTCACAGCATCCAATTGTCATTTTTCTAGTCCTGGCTGAAAAATACAGAGTTTGGATGGCTAACATAAAGCAGTATTAAACCCCAAAATAAAATGTATTATATTGTATTTTACCAGTTCTTAGCTGTGGTGGCTGCATTCATTTTGTAACTATCTATTTTCTGCATCTATTTTAGGATCTTTTATTTTCACCTGGTGATTCTGCCAGTAAGTCTGTTATTTTTCGATAAAGTTGTACAGCAAAAGTGGCAGGTAAAGGGTTGAGACAAACTCTGACAGGAGTGGTTACAATGGTCAGCTTTTATTTATGTAAAGCCAACAGTTGCTGTAACTGCTTAAAATTGTTAAATGCAATTTGGATTTAATTTGTTAGTCAAGTTTATTTAAAACTGCTTGTACATATAACACTATACGCTTCCAAAATTGCAAATGCTGCTGTTCAAAGATGGCTTTGTTGTGCTTCTTCATCCAGAGTGCAGACTAGCTGGAAAATATTGTCCCCTTGAAGAAGAGGGTCTGCTAACCCTTGAAACAATAGGGGAATTTAGTAAACAGTCATCTTGGAAGCTCAGATGGAGTGCTGGGTTTTTTCCATGTTAGATTTTTATTGCTGTCTGTGTCATCTGGGAAGAAGCACCTACACTGTTTGTCCTGGTGACAAGGGGTGAGCTGGATTCCATATGAACTCGGTCAAACCTAGTTAGGCAAAACCCACAGGGAGCTGTCATATGATCACATCCCCATTGGGCCAATCAGCTGCTGTCAAGGTACTCACCACCCTGCAGCTGCGCATATGCAAAGGGAAAGGGATGCTCATGCCATCATTGACATAACATGGCCTCCAATAGGCGAGCAGAAATGTGATCATGTGACAGCTTCGCATGGGTTATGCCGATCTGAATTGATTGAGTTCCGATTGAACCCAGCTCATCCCTGCTGGTGACCATTGTACTCAGGACAAGAAAGTAATGTCTTCCAATAGGTACACCTTTTTTAGTAAGAACTGTTTAACCACTTCCCGACCGCCGTATGCAGAATGACGGCCGGGAAGTGGCTGAGTTATCCTGACTGGACGTCATATGACGTCCTCAGGATAACAAGCCGCTGCGCGCCGGGGGGGCGCGCATCGCGGCGATCGGTGGTGTGGGGGGTCAGTCTGACCCCCCACAATGCAGATCTCGGTAAAGTGCTTCGATCCGAAGCACTTTACCATGTGACCAGCCGTGACCAATCACGGCTGGTCACAGTGTAATACAGGAAAGCCGTTTATCGGCTTTCCTGTACTCAGGTCTGCAGACCTGATGAGGGGAGAGCCGATTGGCTGCATCCCTGACAGGGAGGGTTTGTGCTGATGATTTATCAGCACAGCCCTCCCTCGGATCGCCACCCTAGACCACCAGGGAGCCTGCCCAGGGACCATCATTGATGTGCCCACCCAGGACCACCAGGGAGCCGACCAGGGACCACCAGGGAGCCGATCTGGACCACCAGGGAGACCCCCCTAGACCACCAGGTAAGTGACTAAGTGCTCAGGTCCACCTTCACTCAGTGTCACCTTCAGATGCCACCCTAGACCACCAGGGAATGAGCCCCTATTAATGTATATGCCCACCAGTGCCCCTATCAGTGCCCACCAGTGCCCCTATCAATGCAAACCAGTGCCACATATCAGTGCCCACCATTGCCACCTACCAGTGCCCACCGATCAGTGCCCATCAGTGCCACCTATCAGTGCCCAGTGCCGCCTATGAGTGCCAATCAGTGCTGTCTATTAGTGCCCATCAGTGCCGCTTAGCAGTGTCCGTCAGTGCTGCATATCAGTGCCCATCAGTGCTGTATATCAGTGCCACCTCTCAGTACCCATCAGTGCTGCTTATCAGTGCCGCCTAACAGTGCTCATCATCGCTGCATATAAGTGCCTCATCATCAGTGCCACCTCATCAGTGCCGCCTCATCAGTGCCAATCAGTACTGCCACATCAGTGCCCGTCAGTGTAGCCTCATCAGTGCCCACCAGTGATGGAGAAAATTTACTTATTTACAAAGTTTTGTGACAAAAATAGAGAATTTTTTTTTTTTCAAAATTTTCGGTCTTTTTTTATTTGTAGCGCAAAAAATAAAAACCGCAGGGGTGATCAAATACCACCAAAAGAAAGCTCTATTTGTGGAAACAAAATGATAAAAAATCTGTTTGGGTGCAGCGTCGCACAACCGCGCAATTGTCATTCAAAGCGCAACAGCACTGAAAACTGAAAATTGGTCTGGTAGTAAAGTGTTCTAAGTGCATAGTATTGAAGTGGTTAAGAAGGGATTTTCCCTCACTTTAGGGAGAGTTCTTTTTACTTCCTATGTGTCTCAAGGTTAGAAAGTGAATGGAGATCTCCCCAATTGGACACAGTGTTAAAAGTTATCACGATCGATACAGTTTAATGGAAAAGGTGTTTGTGGGCACAGGTGGCATGGATTAACATCATCCTTTCATAATCACCTAAATCAGGGGTAGGCAACCTCGGCCCTCCAGCTGTGGTGAAACTACAAGTCCCATGAGACATTGCAAGACCCTGACAATTACTGGCATTACTCTTAGAGGCAGAGGCATGATGGGATTTGTACTTTCACCACAGCTGGAGTGCCGAGGTTGCCTACCCTTGACCTAAATGCTTCATAATTTATATAAAATGTAATCCCTTTCATCATATAGTTTTCTACAGGACTCTGGATTTACATTAGGCTCCTTCAGCGATACAAGAAGATACAAACAATTTAGGTAAATCACTATGGTATTTGTTGCTGCTATATAAATGAATAAAAAAAAAATATTAGACGTTCAATTCACCTTGCACTACAAGACTGACCATCAAAGGAACAACTGATAAACAGGTCTTCAGCAGAGTAACCCATTTTAATCTTCTTTTCTGTTGGAATCTTGGCCAAGATGTTTGTATAATGTAATCTGTACCACTCCTGGATGGCATTGATAGCTGAGCTGAAGGTAAACACTGTACAATCTGAGCTGTTGTTTGGGTCACACTAGAGCATGAAGAAAAAGAAACAAATCTAAATTAATAGACATGTTTGCAAAGTTCACCAGGCAAGTAACATAAACCCATCCAATCTACAGTGCCAAAGAAAAATTGGGCCACATGGCTAATTTTAAAAGATCCAGAAATGTGTCTCCTAAGATATGAGCTGTGTTCATTCTGTGCCTTTGTACAATAGGCAGTACTGATGAGGTTAATATAGTGAAAAAATGGGTTTGGGTCACTTATAAAAGGATAAGGTACCTAATATTGAAAATGTGGTAATTCTCTGGTAATTTTAATTTCAAGGTAAGGTAAACATTCCAACATGTTTCCTATACACCTGAGAATGGGACAAATGACCAACTATTTGTGTTTTAAATCAAAGACCCTGTGTGCTGATTTTTAAGTATTCTGGACTTGCTTTAAAGTTTGTAAATTCTAGTTCATCATTACAGCATTTATCATTAATATGTTTTTTTCCATAAAGCATGTACATCATCTGTGATTGCTGGGTAACTTACACTTAAAGTTAGTGATGACATCACTAGGTTTAAAATAAGGCATGTCATAAAAACAAATGCAAAACATAAACAGTGTACAGCACTAATACTAATGGCAGTAAATAATGCAATGAAAACAGAAAGGTTTATTTTAAACATTTAATTTGCATGTTGATTGGGGGCGTGGGGGGGACTTCATCTTTAAAGTGGTAGTAAACTCTCCGATCATTTTCAGCCAAGGAAGCTGCCATCTTGGCCACTGTTTAATCTACAACTGCCATGATGCTGCACATGTGATCAGCTATGACATCAGCCATTGGATGGTTTGACAGTTTGGTTTAGAGCACAACCAATGGGAGTGTTACATCTCCGGCATGTGCCGGAAATGAAACTGGTTTTTAAACTGTTAAACGGATGGGTTTTACTACCACTTTAAGTATCAAATATGCTTGAGAAACAAGTGGGTTAAACAATCAGGAAGGCTCACATTGAACCAATTCAAGCACAATTGAGCCAAGTCTCTCTTCTGCCATAAATCCCAAAAATATAGTATTTTTATAGTCTGTACAGACCAGGTGTTTTGGAAGTATGAGAACCGAATAATAAGGGAATGGTACTAGATCAATGAATAATTTAAAAATCGGAAAAGGATTATCTGGACTATTCAACTGAAACCAAAGTGGAAAAATGGACATGATGCAAGCAGATTGGTTAAAAACGTTACCTTGGTTCCATGTATTGATTGCACAAAAGCTGCAGAAATGGCTTCCTGCGTTGCAGTAAGCTTGTGTATTTGTGACTTGCTTATTAAAATGCTTATTATTTTTATTCAGCTCTATTTTGTTCCATTTCCAGCTATCCATATTTAAGTAAAACCAAGCTATTGACATGTTTTCAAGTCATATTTTTACCTAATTGTACTGGTGATGAAGATGATCTGGCAAGAGTGTTTATGGGGACATACTGGACAATCGATTAGGGAATCTGTAATTGGGAATATTTTAGGAACCACTGATTTAGACTATTCACCATTAGCAATAGACCCCTTATTTTTGGAATTTGTGATGGAAGTTAGACTTTCAGATACCAGTTTTAAGAAGCATTAACTGTGCTACATACTATTGTAAATCTATAATACTGAAGTGAAAATACAGTCTTCGATGCTTCTGTAATAGAAGAACTCAATTTAAAGATACCTTCCCCTGTAAAATTATTTTTCATAAGTAGAGGGTGTCCTAAAACATTTGAGAAAATGTAGGGAATTTGATCAATGCCATTTAAACAACAATGTTAAGCGAGTTCAATTAATCATTTCATGTGAGATAATTTGGTGAGTTCCTTTCGACTGATGATTGTAGTTTGACTGTCCCCATTATAATAACAAATTTTACACTTTATTTTGAAATATATAATTTTTAGGGTAGGAATGTCTAACATAAAAGATGTAGAGACCAAACTGTCCTAAAGGTTTATTGGTTATTATCTTTATGGTATATGCAGAATGAATCCAAAATATTTATTAAATGTATATATATTTCTCTATAAAGTGATGCACCCTCACCGCTTTCCAATAGGCACCAAGAGTGGTGATTGCTGGGTCTGTTCTTTTGGTTTAATGTGGTATGATCAGGGGGCACAGGCAGTACTGTTGTAAGGGGCCCCAGTGTCTCGAGGTGCCCTTACAACAAAGACTTTAGCAGTCTTTAACATTAGAGTCTATGGGAGGGGGGCACCCGGTTTGGGGACACCGTTCTCCCAAATCATAACCTATAAAAATACCAAACTTTGGTCACATAGAGAGGGCCCCGTGGGCAACAACTGGTCCAAGTTTGGGACCTCCAGCACCTATGGTTCAGCGCAAGGTCTTATTGCAAGGATCAGATGAGGCTGTGCTACCTGTGCACTGTTTTTTTTAACCCCTTGGATCCCACACTAGCATGCATTGCACACTTTACTTCACTTGAATGGGTCATGCTTGGCAGGCTACACCTGGTAAGTGTGACAGGGTGTATAATTCCTACTGCGGCTGCAACATGTGTACACCCCTGGCCAGTGGGTGGATGTGGTGGGATGGTCAGTGGGCGGGCCCTGGGGAATCTTGGTGGTCAGACGGGGGGGCCCAGGTCTAAAGCTGTGTAAGGGGTCCCAAAATTTCTGATGGCTGCCCTGGGTATGACCTATTGAGGGTAGCATGAGGGGTGGATTTGCACAATGTAATCTATTTAATATGGAATTATTGAACAATGGAAGCATTGCTTCTAGTTGTAGTAAGGTGCAGTATAATGGAATTATCTTTTAAAAAACATCATGGAATGTTCAGGTAACTCACCAACTTATAACCGACAATATTTCCAACTGTTTTCTCTCTGTTCTGGTGGACCACCCGGGCATTCATTCTGGAACGTCTACCTGTACGAATGTCATCAGCAATGACCTCATTTCCATTTATACTTCTAATTTTAAATAACTTGATTTCTTTAAAGTACTGTAACTTCTCTTCTGGAATCGTCTCCTGTTGTTGTAAGTCTCTGCGTCTACGAGTAAGAGGATTGGAGAAACCATATATGTCCCGCAGTGCTTGGTTGGTCTCTAATTCCAGTCCAGTCAGATATTCCTTGATTGCACTGTACCTGCAAATCACAGAAATTAGGTTAAAAAAAAACATAACATGACTAGACTACCTAGACCAGTTAATATTATATAGCAGGTGCATACAGTGAGGCGTGCTCCAAAAATACTCATATATATATATATATATATATATATATATATATATATATATATCCAAATCACTCTTTACTAATGACAGAGCAGCAAACCGTGCATTCTTGCAAGCTCTGTGTACATGCGTACATCTAGAGGTATAACTAGTGGTATAAAATAATGCACAGAGAAAACACTGGACAGTGTTGGCAAAACAGCTTTAAATAAATCAAATAAGAATTGCCATCACAATTACAGATGCAAAGGCTTGGGGCAGTTTATTTCTCCTTCATTAGAGTCTGTGCCCAGAAACATATGAGTTGATGTACATTGCTCCCAGGCTGCCTGCTTGGTTCCCATTTAGTACTGTATATTTTTATCTGGTTGAGATGTGGAATTTCATCTTCCAAGCTGTCAAGAGTCCTTTACAACACATTATTATAGCATTTGTCTCTCCTTCTACCGACTTTTATGAAAAGATACCTTTGCATTTGTAATTGTCTTTGGATACCCAATAAAAGTTGCATTTTCTAGTTACAAACCCTTTCCAAATCGTTATTTTGTAAATTTTTTTTTTCATTTTTGAAAATTCTTTTGGGTTTTTTATTTTTTGCTCAACAAATTAAAAAAGAATGGCATTTAAAAAAAAAACGTTTTTCTCCGTTTCTGGTTTTCTCCTTCACTGGTGGGCTGCACTAATGGGCACTGATGAGGCAGCACTGATGGGCACTGATGAGGTGGCACTGATAAGGTGGCACTGATATGCACTGATGAGGAGGCACAAATATGCAGCCCTGATAGGCGGCACTGATATGCAACACTGATGGGCACTGATGGTGTTGATAGGTGGCACTGATGGGCACTCATAGGCGGCACTGATAGGTGGCACTGATGGGCACTAATAGATGGCACTGATAGGCAGCACTGAAGAGGTGGCTATGACAGTCATTACTGATGGGCACTGATTGGCAACTGTGAAGGCACTGACAGGCGTTACTGATGGGTACTGATTGGCATTTTCATGGGCACTGATTGACATCTGATGGACACTGATTAGGATCTGTGGTGGGCACCTCTGATGGGGGTTGCGCTGATAATCAATGTACTGATTATCAGCGCAGACCTCCTCTCTGTCAGGAGAGCCACTAATCATCTCTCCCTGTCAGCTTGAACCGAGGAAAGCCGATTACCGGCACTTCCTGGTTACTGCTGTGATTAGCTGTGTTTAGTCACGATCAAAGATGCGGTGTGTTTGAGTGGCACACAGCACCACCGATTGCCATGCTGCGCACCCCTGAGGGCACACATGAGCGGCTTATCCTGCTGGACGTCATATAACGCCCAGTCAGGATAATGGAGCTACCTTGCGGACATCAATCAAGCAATAGGGCAGCGGCAAGCGATTAATGATATATTTGTACTAAGTGAAGCTGGAATTTAGAAAAAAAGTGAACTAAGGCATTAATGACCTAAGCCATGGCCTCTGTTGCAGAAACCAGGTTCTGCAAATGGAAAATTCTGTATTGCAGAAAGGGAATACTTAAACGTGGATCTTATTTAGTTGCGCAACTAGATTCAAAGCTTGGAGCCATACAATATGGGGAGTATATAATAATACAAAGAAGCACAAATAGTCAGGATTACCATCACACTAAAACTTTACTGTCCAAAGCAATACCCCTCTGCTAGGATCCTCTCTTTTGCAGAGAACCTTTTCCTGGTTTACTGCTTCTAATCTGACTTAGAATAAAACAACAATATATAAATAAAACTACACTGAATACCAAGTGATACAATTATCCTTGCAGATATTATAAAATACCAATTCTGTATAGTTTGCCCTGCGGAGAATGACAGGGGAACAATGCATTCCTTCACCTGTAATGTATCCCTAGGCTATACAGGGCAGTCACACTGTCTTGGTGTTTATTATGTACCTGCAGGGCAAAGAAATTAACACGGGAACAAAGTGCTGTGGTTATTTGTTCTTTGTCCGTAAGAGCGAGAAAACAGGTACAATGCATTCTTGTATTAGTGCTTAGTTGTATTCCGGTATGTATTACGTGAGTGCGTGTCTATGAGTGTGGGAGTGAGGACACTTAACTGAAATAAGGGCTCCATTCACAAAGCCTTAATGCAAGATTGACTATTATTTATTTTAGCTTTGTGACTATAATTTTCAAATCTCATTAAACTTAACTGAAAATACCTATCACTTTTTTGAAAATAAGTATTTATATTATGGCGTGAAAACTTTGTGGATTGAACTTAATATTTTATTCAATGAAAATGAAGCAAATAACAATCAAAATAACAATCACTCAACAAGGAACAGATTTATGATGAACAGTATCAGCAACAAATCAGAATATTTATAATTATTTGTATTTTTTTTTTAGTTATATGGCAGAAAGGTCTGTCTGTAGGTCTCTTCTGCCATAAAATCCCTCCCCTGCCTGCTCTAGTGTTTTTTTTATTATTTTGTATACTGATTGCCATGCATATTCATTTTTGTGTAGAATCCTAACAGCTGTAAAATGCCAGTAGTAAGAACTAGGTGCTGGGGCAAAGTAATTTCCATGTGTAAGAGGTATGTAGAGGTATGTCATCCACAGTCAGCCAATAGTAGCTTCCGGACCCAGATGAAGAACTGGAGAAGGTGGCAGCAGTGGCAACAGGGTGATGTGAGTAAGTATGGACTTGTCAGCACTGAAGAAGAACATACTATGCATACTTGCAAATAATGGCAAGCACTATAGGTACCCACATTGGCATAGCTCCACTTTAATTGATTGATAGGAATGACATAGGAAAGCATTTTACAGTAAATCTGTTAAAGGCCCACCAGTGCCATGGACCGGAAGTCAGAAGCCCAGCGTAACCGGAAGTGGCGTCAGCGATCGTGTCGGCCAATAGGGAGACGCGTTTCAAATCTCCTAGTTAGGGTCTGAGGAAAATGCGCTGATGCATTGAAGCACGTCACCCTATTGGCACCCTGGTGCGTTCCTAGATTACAGACAGTTGGTTACCGACAGCTGGCCGGCCGGCCAGCCATCTCCTCCTCCTCCTGTCCCATCTGGATCAGAGCACCGGATTACCTATGGACATGTGACGCTGCTGTCCAGTTTCAAGTTGGTTCATATGCCTGTCTTTTTAGAACTTTTGTGAGTACCCTATCAGCTCTTTGATATTAATAAATGATTGTTTGATATACTGCACTTAGGTCTGGCTCACCTTGGTCCCATTTTTCTTATAAAATGTGAACCAGTGATTCTGTCCCCTCCATGCAGATCCCAATCAGCTTCTTTGGGATGCAAAAAAGACTATTGTTGGCTATGCAAAGGGAAAATTGATCACAATTTTAGTCATAGGTTTGCACAGCCTATTGCATTAGGGTGTGCATCACAAGAGATAGGTGTCAATAGTATATTTTTATTTTTACAATTTTGTTTTTTTATTTTTTTTACAATATTATATTTTATTTTTTTTCTATTTTTTTAAGAGCCCTGCTGTGGGGCTTTGGTGAAATATCAGGGGTCTAAACAGACCCCTGATGTCTCACTTTCGAGACTGAGGACAAAGATTCCACAGTCCCTTTCTCTGCAGCCAGGCAGCAGGGGTAATCTGCACAATACAGGGTTATTAGGGTGTGCCCAGGCACACCTGCCACCCTATTTGCGCTCGCCTATGATTTCAGTACTACATAGAGGAATATATATACAGGGTGGGCCATTTATATGGATACACCTTAATAAAATGGGAATGGTTGGTGATATTAACTTCCTGTTTGTGGCATATTAGTATATGTGGGGGGGGGGGAAACTTTTCAAGATGGGTGGTGACCATGGCAGCCATTTTGAAGTCGGCCATTTTGAATCCAACTTTTGTTTTTTCAATAGGAAGAGGGTCATGTGACACATCAAACTTATTGGGAATTTCACAAGAAAAACAATGGTGTGCTTGGTTTTAACGTAACTTTATTCTTTCATGAGTTATTTACAAGTTTCTGACCACTTATAAAATGTGTTCAATGTGCTGCCCATTGTGTTGGATTGTCAATGCAACCCTCTTCTCCCACTCTTCACACACTGATAGCAACACCGCAGGAGAAATGCTAGCACAGGCTTCCAGTATCTGTAGTTTCAGGTGCTGCACATCTCGTATCTTCACAGCATATGGTTTTTTTATGGTTTTTATGGTCAGTAAAAACCAATACCGGGTGAGCTGCTCCTTCCAGGAGGTACCGCCATTCCTCCAAAGCCGACTTGATGGCCAGCAATTCCCTATCACCGACATCATAGTTCCAGCAAGATGGTGCACCACCACATTATGGGTGTCAGGTCCGAGCATTCCTAGATAAACAGTTTCCTGGAAAGTGGATTGGTCGTCGTGGGCCAGTTGAATGGCCCTGAAGGTCTCCCGATCTGACCCCCTTAGACTTTTATCTTTGGGGTCATCTGAAGGCAATTGTCTATGCTGTGAAGATGTGCAGCAGATGTGCAGCACCTGAAACTATGGATACTGGAAGCCTGTGCTAGCATTTCTCCTGCGGTGTTGCTATCAGTGTGTGAAGAGTGGGAGAAGAGAGTTGCATTGACAATCCAACACAATGGGCAATACATTGAACACATTTTATAAATGGTCAGAAACTTGTAAATAACTCATGAAAGAATAAAGTGATGTTAAAACCAAGCACACCATTGTTTTTCTTGTGAAATTCCCAATAAGTTTGATGTGTCACATGACCCTCTTCCTATTGAAAAAACAAAAGTTGGATTCAAAATGGCCGACTTCAAAATGGCCGCCATGTTCACCACCCATCTTGAAAAGTCCCCCCCCCCACATATATAATCTGCCACAAACAGGAAGTTAATATCACCAACCATTCCCATTTTATTAAGGTGTATCCATATAAATGGCCCACCCTGTAGATAGGAATTGTAAGGTACCATAAGAAGAGGTAAATACCATATACTCAAATATACCACAAATATGTTTTCATTATTATCAAAATGTTAAAATTATAAATAAAAACAAGAGGAAAAATTAATGTGATTGCATGTATTGATATACCAATACATTTGCATTTGCTACTCCAATGAACTCTAAATCCCACCACTCAGCTAACTAGGAAATCTTTTTGATTATAAACAAAGCTACTATTTCCATTCATTTAAAGTTGATTTCTGCAATTGGGTGAGAACATGTATCAATGCATTTGTTTCAGCTTTAGCAGATTAAAGCAGTCAAAAGGTATCCTATCAACATCCCAGTCATACACATAAAAATACACAAATATATTAATATATGTTGGTGATTGATTCCTTGAATGCTTTATGTGACCTAAATCTACATGAAATTGGATAAAATTGCAAAAAAAAAATGTTTTGCATATAGCAAGAAATGAGGTTCTGACTGGGCCCATCAATGTACCAGTCATCACATCATTGCCCTTAAATGACTTTCTGACATAGACAAACCTCAGCACTTCTGCTGATAAAATTAATATTTTTTCTTTATGGAAAAGGGGCATATTTTTTCTTTGTCACAAAGTCTTCAAGTTTGGCACTCCAGACACCCACTTTTGTCACAAATGAGCACAATGCAACAGCATCTACTTATCAGTGGTGGTGCTTGCAACATTTTCATGACAAATATATTTAACATTAACCAAGCATATAATTAACATTTGGAAAATAATTAAATTTTCCATCAGGATTGCTGTTTGTGTCCCTGTTGAACAGGTTTCTACACTCATCTTGCACATTTATGCTGTACAAGTTATAACATTTTAAGTATGGGTTGAATTTTAGAAGACATTGGTACCCAGAATGCACTGATCAGTTCTACTGCATGTCTTCCTAAGCCCTTATATTGGGGATGTTGGTATGCAGGGTTGCCAACTATCCATAAACTTGGACAATTGTAAAAATCTGTGATCTTTACATCTGCCTGTAAATATCAGGGGCTGATAAATTTTTTAAATGTCTGTGTTTACTTTTTAAGCATAAACCAGGCAATTACTGGTTATGGGTATTGTCACTGTTTCTGCATTGTGTTTAAACTGTTTAAATATCAGTTGTCTTAGTTTTAATAGGAGTTATGTAATTTTTCAGGTTGTCAGTAAAAAATGTGCTCAGTTAGTACATTTTTCATGTTTTGTCAGTAAAAATGCCGCAGGAGGTGGGCAACACTGTTATCTATGATATGGTTAATTGTGTGGGTCCAAATTGCCTTTTTTCTGTACAAATCTTGTCATGACCACAAAGGTAGATGAACCCATTGTTCCTTCTCTCTATATAATCCTTTCAAGAATCCACAATGGATTGTGTGGCAGTAGCTCCCTAATGGAATCTCCTTGAAAACATATAGAGAAGGTATTCCAACACAGGGGAACAGAATGTTCAGCTGACAACAATGGGTTACGTTGTGCCAGAAAAGAATAGAAATTCTTAAAATGGGAATGACAATAAAAAAGGCCAACATTCCATAAGCAACTATTAACTAACACGGTGACACTCAATAGCCAATGTTTCAAACATACAAAGTAACCCTTTATCAAGGTGACATACCCTGGACAGAAAGAAAAACCTGACAGAAAATGTAAACTTTTTTCACTCTATCCAAACAACAAAAACTTGAATTTCACCACTATCGCTTATACAAATGCAGATCCTCCTGCATCACCCGAAATTTAGGGTCACTGTTAATCTATGTGAACCCCACTCCAGTGTAACATCTATATCCATAATGAAGGCAAATCTTGTATTGTCCATGTTTTAACTGAGGGTGTGAGGAAGAGGGCAATTGACAAGCTGTGTAGAGTCCAGAAGTAATTTTTATTAGTAGTCATATACAGTAAAAAGCCAAAACGTTCTTGAGGGTTCAAAGCCCCCTCACTAACCCCTTTATTGGTGTTAGTGTTAACCATTAAAAAAAAAGGTTGGTCCCAGGTGCCAGTGCATGAAAATGGTAAGTATCCCACTTCAGATGGGATTCGAGTAATATTGAAGTGTCTTCATAAAAGCACCATTGTATGATCATAGCCTGACTAATTTGCTGTCATCCACAAAGTCCCTGCGGGTGTTCTTTAATCATCCTACCATCTATAAAGCTGCTAGAACCATAAAGTCACAGATAACAGAGAACCCTAAGAAAAATAGTTAGCCATGAAACTTAAAGCATAGTCCAAAATCCAGACAGATCACAAGACACCCAAGAATTATAATGGAAATAATAATACTTCTGGCACTAATTTTCAGTAGCAGCTAACAGGCTTTATGTTGAAGGGATCAACATATCTTAATATGTTTAATTTTATCATACATAGTTATCATTGCCAATTCCACATACTGTGGCAATTAATAGACAGGCTTTTGGTTTGCCAAATGGCTTTGCACTGAAATTCACATTATAGTTCAGTTGTCCCCCAACACAGCTGTGGGCCCTTTACTTGCCTTTAACTGACTTTAAGAGCAACCTGACAACAAGGGCACAATTCCTCCCACTAACACCAACAATGGGGCACAATTCCTCCTTCTACTAGCCACAGGAGCTAGGTAATTTTTTAGGCCAATGATCACCACCACTGGGGTTTTTTTTTTTTTGCTCCCATTGGCCACAGTTTGGTCTCTTTAAAATCTGAAGGACAGTGGCCTAGCTCTTTGTTTAGAATGTTTGAGGGCCACTTTACTGAATAAAAACTGTTATGACACTGTGCATTTACAAGGTAATTTTTTGCCTGTGTAGCATATTCAGCATACAGTTGTCCTTGTTTCATGTGAGATCATAAAATGATTCACCTAAATGTTTTAAATCATTCAGAGCAGTATTCATTTGCTATGAGGCATTACCTCTTAGATTGTAGGCTCTAATGAGCAGGGCCCTTTGATTCCTCTTGTACCAAATTGTAATGTAACTGTACTGTCTGCCTTCATTTTGTAAAGTACTGCGCAAACTGTTGGCGCTATATAAATCCTGTATAATATAATACCTAAGTTATATAAATCTCCATGTCCACATCCTCCCTGATTCCTTTAGGATTCTGTATTCAAAAATAATGACAGATCATATCTCTGTCTTGCCTAACCATTTTTTTCATTGTACAAGTAGGTATAGTGATAGCTGCATAAGACGGAGTGCTATCCTTGGTCCAGGTACAGCCTGAGAAACTCTGTACTGCATAAAACTCATTCTCCAGCTGGATAGTGGCAAAAATCAGTAAATGGCTAGGATTTCTGAGGTCACCTCCTGACATCAGTGTTTGCAGATAGCACTGGATAGTATCCCCATTTGTCAGTAAACACTGATGTCATGATTCGACAACAACAAGCAAAGTCATTAGACAGCCTATGCTTATTGTTTATGTGTATGGATAAGCACAGAACTTGTATGCATGTCTGTAATGTCTCTACAATTAAATTCAGAGCTTATTGAGCCTAGGGTGTGCATATCTCTTAAGCTCAGAGCAGAGTTGTCACTCTTATGTAGGCTGTGCCTGTTTACACTATAAAAAAAAAGTTACAAGTGGTGTAGTTTTCGCTACTGGTTCACAAGCCTGTAGCTTGTCAATCAGCACTTGGCCACACATAGTCCCCCGTTCTACTTTCTGGAGCACTTCCCCTGTTGCTGAAGCCCTTCTACTGTGAGCTGCAGTGTCTGGTTGGGGAGAGTGTGGGGCACAAATAAAGGAGAATAAGGCTCAGTCAGGAAAACTCAAGAAAGCATTTTTCCCTTTATATGGCTTGTGCATCACATAGTAGTTGGATTTGAAACTTGTCTTACAGGAGAATTTAATTGTCATTTAAGCAAAGTGCTGCATATTGTTTGGAATTGTCTTCTAGTTTAGCATAAATGAGGTTTGACAAAGCCTGTCTAGTTTTACTCAGAGGTGTTACTAAATGAGAAGCAAGCAGTGTAAGATTAGGACTCTATACGCAATTACAATTTTGTATTAATTCTTTTCCATTTCCAATAAAAAAAAAAAAAGCTCTCGAAACACAAAGGTTATTAGTTTTTCCTTCAGAAGAACTAGTTTGCAATTTAGGTTTATTGACCCTTTGCAGGAAATTTCCATCCTGTCTGAATGTATAAAACTACTTTTGTATAGCCTCTCAGGGGCAATTAAGTCATTGCTGAGCACTCTACATTTAGCACTTCAACATATTGTGTAATATAGTCTTGGTACTAAGTTGTATATAAATTTTAAAAAAAAGTAAACCATGAGAAGACGTCTGTTCAACACATCCCTGCATTAGTCTAGAGCAAAGGACAGAAATGGCCTGAATCAACAGAGTTATTATTCCTAAGTGGTAACTCTTAAGTGCAGTAACCCACAGTGCACTGGTCAGACTATAACAGAGTGGATGTTGATTGGTTAATTTGGGATACTGCACTTAAAAATAAGCACTTCAAACTCTTTTGAGTTAGGTCAAAAGTCAATTTACCATTACCATAATACCTTGTTCACAACTGTATGTTAAATTACAATACTATCCACATAAATATCAAGTACTGCTAAAGTGGCGTTTTTTTTATACAGTAATTGCAGAACGATGAAATAATGAATGGTGTGAGTTGTATTTCCTAGTCATCTTGTTCCTTTAGGGCTGATTCTCAAGGACAGCATTGCAGTGACATTTGCTGCTCTTTGGTGCTGCAGCAAAATGCAGGAGAAGTGGAAAGGAAACAGTTTTCAGTGGTGCCTGTTTCTACTATAGTGCTGCTTACTGAAAAAAATATAGCTGCTCACATCTTCTTGCATCACAATGCATGGCAATCCTCCCTAACGTTTCGGAATGCATTTTTAAAGAATTTTATAGAACGCAGATCAGTTTGTGATATAGCAATGGCATTGCAAGGAGTAAGCCACGGCATAGGGTAAGTGGAGCTCTATAGGCATGGTTACTAGGTTTTAAGGTAATATCATACTAGCCAACACTATCACTGCTCTTCTGATGCTACGTGTTACTCCCTTGTTTGCAGAAATGCAGCAGAATTTCACCAGCCAGCAAAGAGCAGAGATGTAGCAACACCTCACTGCTAGCATTAGTAAATAGATAAGAAAGTATATTATAGTTACTTGTTTCAGTTACTTCCTGGTTTCCTGCCTAGGCAAATGATGTTATGCATCCCAGGAGTCTTCAGGAGGGGAGAAGAGGAGGAGGGGTTTTCTCAACTATGCACACTCTCCCGTATGCATACTTGAGCTAAGGGCAGGAAGTAAATGCTACATGAATCATTTGCCCTTACTCAAGATGGCCATGCTAGGGGGTGATTTTCAAAGTGATTTCTCAGCAAAATAAAGCATGGAGACATGGATGGGTGTGGGGTTTGCTTTGAATAATAAAAATTAATTAAATAGCTTTTCTGGTTTGTGGTGCTCAGATGCAGTGAAGAACTGCTTTAAAGACACCATAGGAGCAGGAAAGTGCCCTTAAACCCTTCACACAGATCAAACATATGGAGCTCACCAACATCCTCACCTATCATGTCACTTCACAACACCAATGAAACCACAATTGTGGTACCCATTCCTTTCACCTGTACTTCCATGTTCTTCCCTTCCTGCCATAGTCGTACAATCCTGATGCCTATTTCCCTCACCCATACAGCCAAAAATCTTCCCCTCCTGTCATAGCAGTCCAACCCTGGAGCTTCACCAGTTTTCTGTGCTCAATTTATTTTAACACCCTTATTACCCTTCCCTAACTATGCTGGCAGACCACAATCCTTTTTAGAGACCCAATGACTAAGAGACAATATACACTTTTGGGTAGACTCTAACTTCCTTTAATAATGACATTCAAGTCTTAGTCTTCAACTTTAAAATGGGTTAAGAATATTTCTGTACTGCACACAACTAATCAAAAAACTTGACTGAGCCTAATATGTCTACATCTCTCTAGCTAAAGTAACTTTCATCATTAGTGCCACACTAGTTCCAGGCACTCCTCAATAAATTGAAGAAGAACTGCAGACAAGTTGACTACTGGGCACACACAGTGGCAATGGGAGAACTATAGCCATAGCAATTGATACAGCTGCTATTGGCTTGAGGGTAAGTGGGGGTAAGGCAATCAAAGAGGCTGTTGAGACAAAATAACAGAAAATCTTTATTCATCAGTGGATCCAACACTCTATCATTAAGGGTTTGAGATGCTGTAGTTGATGCTGATACTGACCATCTGCGAAGCCTTCAGTCTAAAAAAGCTATGGTCTATAGTCTAAAAAAGCTTTTCCCCCAGTCACTATGTGGCAAGCTGCATATAGGAGTAGATTTATTGCCTTCAGAAATTATGCTAGATCATGATATTAACTGTGTAAAACCTAACATAGTCTTTCTAAAACTGTAAAAAAAATCCCGGAGTGTCTACTCAGCTAAAAACTGGCAAGACAACGGAGGTTTGAAGTTCTGCAATAAAAACACAATTTAGTATAGCTTGTTTTAGGGTTATGGAGTAATTGTGTGTAGGAGCACTAAAAACCTGGCCACAATCTAAAACATTATTATGATTATTGTTATTGCTACTACAGCTCAGTCACTACAGTGACCCTATTCTTCAAGTAATACTGACAAGTGCTACTAAGAAAGGTTGCCAAGGGGTCCCTTCAAAATTTTGTTATAGGGCCCAAGATCTGTAGCTAAGCCTGTGCACAGTAGCTTGAATAATCTAGAAAACAAACCCCCAGCAGTCTTTGGGGATTTCATGGACACCAGAGGTAAGTTTTACTGTAATTTATAATTTTCACAGGGTGGCTTAAAATTTGAGAATTTTTAAAAGCTTAGATCATCTCTGTATATGTTACATTACTGCATTTTGAGTGATTAAATAAAATATATTTTCTGTTTGTAATAGAAGAAGCGAGTCTCAGTCTGATTGTTGGCTGTATAAAGTTGACAGTTGTTAGTTTTAATGCTTTGATGTCTGAAGTTTATAGAGTGTTTGTCGCATTACTATTCCACAATCATGGCTAGGAAGCTTGTATTTTGTGTTGGTACCTTATAAAGATATATTCTGAATAGTGTGTGTTTATACATAGTGGGGTTGATTTTCTAAACCTGAAGAGTGCAACATCTGGTGCAGGCATGCATGGTAGCCAATCAGCTTCTAAATTCAGCTTGTTCAATTAAGCTTTTGCAATAAAACCTGGAAGCCGATTGGTTTCTTTGCACAGCTGCACCAGATTTTGCACTTTGCAGTTTTAGTAAATCAACCCCTTGGTGTTAGTGATGGGCGTTACAAGATCCTGGCACCCGGTGCACTTGTTTTTTTTACTAGATGTCTTTGGTTTTCGTTTTTAGTAATTGCTGTAGCCCAGGTACTGAAAATATACAGTTTTGGTTGTGAGATATTATTTTATCTTATTCATCCGCTCTCCTAACACTTTTTAGTCATTGTATGTTCCCCTCATAGCATTATGTTGGTAAATTAGTTTTTTTTTTTTTTTAAACCAACTATTGAGTTTCAATGTATACAATTATTTCATAATTCATGAGTCTTAGGTCTGGATGTAAAGGTGGTGGGAAGCAGCAGAGTTGCAAAATAATTTTGGGTGTCCTTCTGAGTGCCATGCTTCCAAGGTCACTGTTAACATAAATGCAAAGCACCAAAGACTCAGAGAATGTAGCAGGAAAAGGCTGAAATAAAGGAAAGATTGTGAAGAGAAGGCAGAAAGAATAGAGAAGAGGTAACAAAAATAAAAAAAATCAGTCCTTATCCACGTTTTGTTATGTTATGATGCTGTCACTTTCCATCCAGGTGCCCATTTTTTCAGGACCCTAGCTACGCCCTAGTACACCCCTTGTTAAAAAAAGTATATTTCCAAATCATTTTGCTGTACCTGAATACAAGTAGGTATATAATTGGACAGACTGTTTAATACGATTTTAACTGATGTGGACGTATAAACATACATAAAGTGATATTTACTTTACAATAATACAAAAACTGACATTGAAAAACACTTTTGCTACATCCTTCAGACATGCTTCTACATGGTGTGAACTAAGTCTATTAATGAGATTTTTAATCCCATTGTAGTTTGTGATTAACACCTTATTGACTAATCCCTTTGCTGAAGCACATTAAAAACATGTTTAAATAAGGTAAGATCTAACTAGCTCTCAATCTCTTGGCACTAAGGAATTAGGCATCCTTTAAGCTCATCCTTTAAGCCTCAATAAACGAGAAATATAATAGACTTAAACAGATCATTTGTTGTGATTTTGGCTCCCTGCATGCCTTGCTCTACAAATAAAGTTCATAGAGACTGGTAGTCACCAACCCCCTAAAGTAAGCCCCAAATTTCTTACTTGTATGGGTTCATGTTGCAGATGGTGATGGCTGGGAAGGTCAGTTTTTGGAAGTTGACGGTAATGGAGACACTCACACTATAATAGGACATAAGGAGCAGAGCACATTGCCAGAATATAAGGGCCACTGCTATTAAAGTCAGGACAATCCATATCCATTTTCTTAAGCGACCCTTAGATACCACTATCCTCCTGCAGCCGTGGGTGTTGGTGGTCAAGCAATACCATTGCATCAACTCATACAATGTAGGAGCTTGTGGCCCTGTGACCGGAAGGGTCTTTTTGAGCTTCTGGGTAAGTTTCTTCTTCGGCCCATTGGACATGATGAATCTAGTAGGCACAGAAAACAAATAATTAGAACTCTAATTTATCTTTGTCACCTAGAACATGCTAACCATTGTCACTGTTCTACCAGACATACCAGATCTTTACACCTGATATCTGGCTAGTCGGCAATCATTTGTTGTATAACCGCTTTCAGGACCTTAACTGTGCTTTCTGTTCGCTAGAATTCCAAATAATGTCCTCCATATAAATCTTCAGAATGTTTGGAGTTCCCAGAAAAATTCCAAACTGAACCCAAGAGCCATATTTCTAAAGCAGTTAATCTGATGTCCATCCAACATTCACTGCAGGTGAATCGTTCTGGTGCATGCACTTTAATTTACAGGGATTGATTAACCCTCAGTAAATGTTTAATGAATATTACATTTTCTAATTTATAAGTATACCTCCCAGTGCCCCAAAACAGGCATATGAGCACTTTGGGTATCAATGTAAACATTTTTAGGATCTCTGATAGAGACGTTTGAGGAGAACAGAGACTAGGGGAATCTCTGTGAAAAGGTTTTAATATACTGCTTTAATTTTTGTATAATCATTTATTAGTGTTTTTTTTATTACATTTTTAATTTGGGAAGGGACCAAAAGCCTCAAGATGTATAAACTCATTCTTCTACAACTAGTTCAGTAACATTAAAAATTTGACTGCCTTTAGATTCAAAAAACTACAAAGCCAAATAGTTAATTTTTTGATAGGATTTCTACATGTCTATCTATGAATAGTGATGTAGAGAAGTTTTTTTTTTTGAAGATTATTTGGATTTTAGGTTCAGTAATCCGCTTAAAATGAATAAATCTGCTTTTGATTTCTTCATAAACCAAAAGTGATAGAAATGACTTGAGTGTCCAGTTTTAAGAAAAGGATACCTATCTACAGCATGTCTGTAAACATGCATATATACATATGTAGCTACGTTATCTATTAAAAAATATCTATATATAAATAATACCACTATAAAGGTTGTAAAGATATCTTTATAATGAATATATATATATATATATATATATATATATATATATTCTACAAATAACAGGTGAGCCACATAGGACTTTCAAGCTACTGGCAAAGGATCAGTTAAGAACCCCACTTTGTATGAACAGTAGCCAAGTGTTGTACCTTGGTTAGCCTTTGAAAAGAGTGGACATTTGGATTTAGAGAGACGCCACCTATTGACTAACTAAAAATACTCTAGTGCAGTCTTTTTGCAGACTGTAGTGTGAATTCATCAATAGGCAATAATCTGTATGAAGTGTGTGTACTAATGCTAGATATATCTGGAAGATGGCCCTGCATTGTGCATTGTATAAAGAGCTCCTGCTGCATAATATGATGTAATAATATAAAAAAAATGCTAATATTTCCAGGAACATGGGAAGAATTGAACACATGAGTCAGCTCTGTTGTGTTAAATTCTAAGAAAAGGATGCTTGTCTATGTCTGTAAACATATGTAGCTATATTATCTATAAAAAAAAATGTCCAGCCTAGACAAATCTCATTGTGTGTATCTATTTGGAAAAGTTGAAATGAAAAAATGAATTAAATATTAATTTAAAAAAAATAATATTAATTAAAAATTGCAATGAAATATACATACAAAAGACAAAATAACTGGTCAATGAGTATATATATATATATATATATATATATATATATATATAAAATCAACTACTGAAAATGCCCAGCCTAGACAATTTTCATTGTGTGTATCTATTTGGAAAAGTTGAAATGAAAAAATGAATTAAATATTAATTTAAAAAAAATAATATTAATTAAAAATTGCAATGAAATATACATACAAAAGACAAAATAACTGGTCAATGAGTATATATATATATATATATATATATATATATATATATATAAACAAATACTGAAAATGCCCAGCCTAGACAAATTTCATTGTGTGTATCTATTTGGAAAAGTTGCAATGAAAAAATAACTTAAATATTAATTTAAAAAATTATTGTTAATTAAAAATTGCAATGAAATATACATACGAAAGACAAAATAACTGATCAACAAGTATATAAATAAATATATATAAATATATAAAAGACATCTGGTCAATGAGTACCCATACATAAGTGTAGTATATCCATAAATAAAATGTGCATGTACAGCATATAAAAATATTATAAAAAGACATCCGGTCAATGAGCATCCATATATAACTGTATATATATATATATATAAAATAATAAGTAACTACCACTAAAAACAAGAACCTGCAACAACCGACCTGTATAAGGTCACCCCATAATATATTAAAATAAGGGGGGGGGGGGTCGCAGTAAGTTATTATTGAGCCAGCTCTAATCTCACCTGTTGCAGAGACCAGTAGGTATAACCTAGATGAGATCTGTGTTGCACACAACTCATAAAGATCAACTAAGTCTGAACAGGATGTGCTTTCCTATCCACCCGTTGAGTCTGGTCTGAAGCAGTAAGGACTGTCTCAAACTGAACTAGATAAACTGACAGGTAAATCAGGTCTTACCGACAATTATGTTTTGTTTAGTGTTGGTATTTCGATGTTGCTTCAGATCTATAAATTAGGACTGAACTATTTGAGCATGAATTTGGATTGAGCATTAGATTCCAATAAGGCGAAACTGCCAAAGGGAACATTAGGCAGAACCTAGGATAACCTAGGGATTATCCTATTGGATATTTATAGATGACAAGTCTGTGCAGAACATTTGCATCATGCATAAAAAGAAAAAAATGATGACATATCCAAATGAATTCAATTGCATTCTGTAGAATGTGAATAATCCTGGGTGCTGAGATAAGGATCCATAACCTATGCACATATTAATTCTGGCAATTACATCAGTGTTGTAGAACACATATAGAAATCACTATTACTTATTACAGCTAAGTAGCTTTCCCCAAGTAATCAACGGTGGTGGCGGCGTCTACCTTATCCCCCAATTCTAGGGCTGCACAGGAGATTGTGACTTTTAATTTCTTTAAAAAGTGGAAATACAGAAAAAAGCAATGATTTATTATATGTCAGCTTATCAATTCTTAGATGTGGTGGTTGCATTTGTTTTTTTGGGGTTTTTTTAGGCTTTTTTACTTTTATTTGTGTCTAGTGATCTGGCCAGCAAGCTTGTTGTTTTTTAACAGAACATGCTGTCTTTCAGATGGAGCAGTTAGAGGGTTGGGACAAACCATTTACCACTGACGGGGAGCTTATAATGATCAGCTTTTATTTATGTAAAATCTTTATCCCAAAAGAAAAACAACTGTTGCTGTAACTGCTTAAAGTGTTACTAAATGCACAACAGTAAAATCAGTCTGTATATGCAGTAAAGCATGCTTGTTATACTCACTGTGGAACCTAAGGGATTAATCCTCTGCATTGTGTAAAAAGGCTACTTGATCCTGTATGCACAGATTCTTCTCTTCTTCCACTGACTCCAATCCATGTGCAGATAAAACAGGGCCTTTGGAGTCAGGCTGCACATGCTCAGTTTGCTAGAAAGGTTTTTTTTTTTCTTGGGAGAGTGCATGTGATCAGCACAGGGCCAATCAGCACTGTTCAGACATGTCCAAACCAGTGGCAGCCCATCCATTAGGGGTGCAGGAGTGCTGCCCCCCCTAACCCACGCGCCCGGCCCCTAATCTGCATGCAGGGTACCAGACACGTGGATTCCAATGGGGGGTTTTTTTTTTGAAGCCTGTGATTAGAGCCCAAGGCTTTAATTGGCTTCAGAAAAGGGTGGGTTTGGGGCACAGAACACTGCGCCCTGAGCCCACCCAGTGTGTGACAATAGAGAATTATTATTCACTAGTGTCTTCCTGATTCTCCTATCCCGGCTCAGGAAACCTGAGACCCGATTGGCAGAGAGGAGAAGCAATCCTATTGGCCACCGAGGAGGAGGAGGAGGGAGGAGATGTAGGCGAAGCTGCGACATCGTGAAGCCCAGGAACGAGGATATAGAGGGTGAAGCCACCACCCAGAGGAAGACCGCGACCTAGATGGGTTAAGTGCGGGGACCGATTGGCCGACTGATCTGATTGGCCAGGGAGTCTTAGGACCCACTTCCTGTTCGACTGGGAGGAAAAGCAATGGCCCCGGATCTTGGAAGAGTCAGGGGGCAGGTCAGCAATCAGTCCTCTCCAGCCGACATGGCTCCCTCTTCCAAGGACAACTCATCTGCAGCCACATCCAGCACTCCCCGGCTCGGACAGTGGCGGGAGGAGGAGGGGAGATCAGAGTGTCAGCCTGGAACTCGTCATCTGCCTCCAAAGGTAAAGAGGCCTCTAATCACCACATCCCCGTCCATCTCCCATGGGAGGGTGATCGCCGTCTGCCGCATGGGGGTGTCATTGGTTTACCCCCTCAAAGTATTGAGCACAAGCCACCACAGGTCCAGAGGGTCAGGAGCCCTGCAGCCTCATAGGACAGCTCAGTGCAGTATGAAAACTCCTCCTACATGATTCACAGGAACTGATAGAAGTCACAAGACTGCTATATACTGCTGATGAGAAAAAGGTATTTAGCAGTTTATATTTACTACAATCATTGCATTTCCATGTTCTGTGTACTGTGGGAGACCAGATATACTGAATGCAGGGTCCTGGGTTTAGTAACACTTTAAAAAGTGCTAGCTGGAGTTTGGCTTCACTTTGTTAGTGTATTCAAATCTGCAACCCCCCCCACACACACACTGACTATGCTGCTGTCCAAAGGTGCCCCCTGTGCTCCTTCATCCGGAGTGGAAGCACTCTAATACAGGAGGTGGGTTACAGGCCAGGTGAAAACAGAAGGGGAAAAAGCAAAAAAATAAAAACAAATGCAGCTACCACATGTAATGATTGGTAATCTGCAATTCATTTTTAATTAGTTAGTATAATTAAAGGTGCCTAGCCTTATATAGTGATTTATGTGAATCTACCCTCTTTAAAGGTGAAATTGTTCAAAATATTTTGAAAACATTTTTAGTTTTGAGTTTAAGGGCCGGTTCACACCACATGCAGTCCAGTGGTTTTTTTTTTCTGCATCAGAAACGCATGGGTAGTAGATTATATGGTTTCCAATGGCATTGTTCCCACCAGTGAGGTCAGTTCCAGAAGAGAAAGTAGAATATGCTGAATTTTTTCTGCACTGAACTGTACTGGAAAGCAGTAAAACACACTGGAATACACATAAATGCAACAAAAACGTACTGGAACGCACATGTCTCTATTTAAGGTGAAGAAAAAAAGAGGGGGAAATGCACTGGAAAGCATCAAAAACACATTAAAACACATCAGAAACGCGACAAAAACGCATCAAAAATCCATACTGCGTTTCTATGGTGTGAACTGGCCCTACTGCTTTAACCACTTGCCGACCACCCACCGTCGCCTGTGGCGGCAAAGTGGTTCGATATTACTTGCGCGCCCACTGTGTTCCGGGGGAGCCAGCGAGCGGGTAGGGGGGACTCGATGTCCGTCGGGTACCCACGATTGCTCCCCCGCAGTGACAGAATGACGGTCCGTGTATGTAAACACACGGATCTCCGTTCTGACAGGGGGAAGGAATGTGATCGCAGGCTCCCTGTATATGGAAGCCGCGATCACTCTCCTCCCCCACTCAGCCCAGCCCCCACACAGTTAGTAACACACACAGGGAACACAGTTAACCCTTAGCGTGCCCCCTGCAGGTTAACCCCTTCCCTGGCAGTGACATTTATACAGTAATCAGTGCATTTTCATAGCACTGATCGCTGTATAAATGCCAATGGTCCCAAAAAAGTGTCAAAATGGTCCAACATGTCCGTCGCAATATCGCAATAAACCGCAGATCACCACCACCACTAGTAAAAAAATAAATAAATAAATAAAAACCCCATAAATTAATTTTCATCATTCGTAAACGTGGTAACTTTTGCGCAAACCAGTCAATATACGCCGATTTATATATAATATAATTATAATAATTAATTTATATATAATTGTTATATATATATTGGATTTGCATTACAGCAAAAAGTAAGAAATATTGTTTTTTTTGCAAACTTGTTACTATTTTTTTGTTTATAACGGTGATCAGAAGTGACACAGAGGTGATCAAATACCACCAAAAGAAAGCTCTATTTGTGGGAAAAAAAGGATGTAAATTTCATTTGGGTACAATGTCGCACGACCGTGCAATTGTCAGTTAAAGCGACGCAGTGCCGAAATGCAAAAGTTCTCTGGTCCTAAAGTGGGAAATCCTTCCGAGGCTGAAGTGGTATGCAACATAGTAAAAAAAAATAAAAATTAAACATTTTAATTCTATATATAAGGCAACCTCTGGCTTCCCACTTGTGAGGAGTCAGTAATAAGGCAAGGGTTTGGATAGGAAGGTACTGATCCAAGCAACATCAACATGAGAGCCACATGGGACTTCCAAGCTACTGGCAGAGGACCAATTATCTGAGAAATCTAAATTTAAATTGTGCCATTTTTACAAAGGCGTTGTTACATGAATTTCTGCAGAACGCCACTTTGTATGAACAGTAGCCAAGTGTTGTACCAGGTTAGCCATTGACAAAAGTGGAAATTTGGATTTAGAGAGACACCACTTATTGACTAACTAAAAAGACTGTAGCAACCTGGTCCCATTTACCTTAGCGTCAGATGGAATCTTAAGGAAAGATAGATCTTTATTAATTATACTATAATCAGGGAATGATAAACAGGGAAGGGTTCTAAGATGATACAAGCATAAGTATGTATGTAATCTCCATTAGCAGATGGGAGCTTGCTACTTCAAATAGAGTAATAATAAAGGGAGAGGAGGAGAAAAAGGAGAAAGGAAAAGGGAACAAGTATCTGTGTGCTTAATAGGATTAATATGTTAGGCTCGTAAAATCTTTTTTTTTTTTTTTTTTTTTCTTTTCAAATTATTTGTAAATTGATTGGTAGTGTATTTTTGTGTCTAATGATTTGTAATTATAATGGAAAAAAATGTTAACAGATGAATTAAAAAAAAAAAAAAAAGAAGTTTGGCTTTGGGGTGACACAATCTTTTTTAGTTAGCCAATAGATGGTATCACCCTGGATCCAAACATGTAAAGTTTATACAAAGGTAATTGCATTTTGAAGAGTATAGAGTATGCTCACAGGAGTGAGTTTATTTAAAGCAATATTAAATCCAAAACCAAAAATGTAATATATTGCATCTTACCTATGATCAGATGGGGTGGATGCATTAGTTTTCTAATTTTTTAGGTTTTTTTTCCCTCTGTTTTCACCTGGTGATCTGGCCAGTAACCAGTGACGGCCCGGCCAATGCGGGGCGCAGAAGCACCGCCCCCCTTATCCATATGTCCAGCCCTTAAATTACATGCAGGGCACCGGTTGCATGGATTCCTACGGGGTTTTTTTTTCTTTAGAAGCACATGATTAGTGCCGGAGGCTCTAATTGGCTTCAAAAAAGGGTGGGCTCGGGGCACAGAGTACTGCACCCCGAGCCCACCCAGTTGTGCGACAATAGTATATAGTAATATAATGTCTTCCTGATTCTCCTCCCCGCCAATCCTAGCTCAGGAAGTGGGTCCTGAGACCCGATTGGCCAAGAGGAGAAGTGATCCTATTGGCCGAGGAGGAGGAGGGAGGAGATGCAGGGGAAGCCAAGCTGCCGTGAAGCCTAGGAAGGAGGAGACGCAGGGTGAAGCCACCGCCTGCGACCTAGATAGGGTAATAAGTGCGGGGACCTACCGACCAATTGACCAACCAACCGGGGGAGAGTGCGGGAGACCCGAACGACCGCCAGGAACAGATTGCCGCCCCACCCCCCAAAAATATACCACCAGCCGTCACTGCCAGTAACACATCTCCTGTATTAGAGTGCCTCCACTCTGGATGAAGGAGCACAGGGGACACCTTTGGATGGTAGCACTGTTAATCTGGGGAAGGGGAGTATTAAATGTACTGGCAGATTTAAATAAACTAACAAACTGGAGCTAACACTTTATAAGGAGTTACTGCAATTGATTTATTTTTCCTTTTGGGTTTTATTACATAAATAAATAAAACCTTATTATTGTAAGTACCTCTGTCAGTGGTAAATGGTTTGTCTGAACCCTCTGCTACATCTTCAAGAGAGCTTGTTCTGTTGAAAAAACAACAGAATTACTGGCCAGATCATTTGGTGAAAATAAAAGAAAGTAAATAGAAAGAAAGTCTAAAAAAAGTAAACTAAAGCACCACATCTAAGAATTGGTAAGCTGCAATATCATAAATGTTTGCCTTTAATTTTGCGTTAGTTCCTTACATTAGGTTACCTCCGACTGTCCGCTTATAAAAAGCATGGTGTGTTTACTGGCCAGATCACCAGGTGAAAACAGAGGGAACAACCTAAAAAGAAGTAAACGAATGCAGCGACCACATCTAATGATTGGTAATCAGCAATACAGATTTAATACATTTTTAGTTTTGGGTTTAATACTGCTTTAAGATGTAGCACATTAAAAAAAAAGTTAAAGATTTTAATTCTATATATAAGGCAACCTCTGGTTTCCCACTTGTGAGAAACCTGTAATAAGACAAGGGTTTGGATAGACAGGTACTTAGCACACCTATTCCAGCAACATCAACATAAGAGCCACATGGGCCTTCCAAGCCACCGGCAGAGGACCAATTATCTGTAAAATGCAAATGATGCCATTTCTGCAAAGGTATTGTTACTTTAATTTCTACAGAACACCATTTTGTATGAACAGCAGAAGAGCATTGTACCCTGTGTTAGCCATCGACAAAAGGGGAAATTTGGATTTAGCGTGATACCATTTATTGAATAAGTAGAAGTTTTGGCTTTGGGGTGACACACTCAGGGCCACTGATAAGGCAGTATAGCCAGCCCTCCAGTACTGGTCCCGGGCCCCATCAGTTCAAAAGGGGGGCCTGGGCCCCATCAGTTCAAATGGGGGGCCCCAGGCACCTGCTGAGCTGGAGGGCCGGCTGTTCTGCCTTATCACTGACACTTGTGGATCTAGTGTAGCTGAGGCTGCAGAGAAAGGGACTGATGAACCTCTGTCCTCAGTCCCTTTCTCTATCTCAAATGTGAGACATCAGGGGTTTAGACCCCTGATATTTCACCAAAGGCCCCCACCCCACAACAGGGCAGTTAAAAAAATAAATAAATCAAAAATAGAATTCTAAAAAAAAATTTAAATTCTAAAAATGAATTTTAAAAACATTACAAACTTGTTCAAATGTTTTATATTGCCTCCCCACCGCCTGCTTTAACCCCACACTAGCACACCACAACTGCATGCTTTGCACGGGATTGCGGGGCGCTTGCAGAGGAGCGCTAGTCAACTAAATAGGTATTTATCGATAAGGGTATCATTTCTGCCAAGGATGAGAAGCACAGCATCGTAACCATGGCGCTTTAGTGAAAATATCATTTGACATTCAGATTGGCTGTGTGGGGTCCCGTGACTTCTAACAGCAGCCCTGGACATACTCTTTTTTTTAGTTAGCCAATAGATGGTATCACCCTGAATCCAAACTTGACCGTTTATACAAAGGTAATTGCATTTGAACAGTACGGAGTATACTCACAAGAGCATTTTTATTTAAACTCAAAACCAAAAATGGAATATATTGCAGCTTACCAACCATTAGATGCGGTGGCTGCATTAATTTTCCAAATCCAAACTTCTACAGTTTGTACAAAAGAATTGAATTTTGAACAGTATATAGTATAAGTGTAATTTTGTTTAATAATTAAAAGATAATACAATAAGATAAAATATGATTTTTTTTTGTTGTTCATATCATTTTATTAGTCTGCAGTAATCAGATTAGAATGGAAAACAGTTCAGACTCTCACCTGTGCAGTTACAATGTAGAAGGTTGATTGTAGTTGTCACAGAATAAAGATGATGCTGGCACACTGGGAGAAGAGCAATCCACAGAAAGGATCTGATGCTTTTTTTATTTTAGCCGGATGAGTTGGTAATTTTCCATCTGCATGCTGATGTTCTACATCACTGGGCTGACTGCATTCTTGGCTTCTGCAGGTATTAGTACTGCCTACCTGCTAGCTCCATCTCAGCACACTGACTGCTTGACTGATTTCCTAAAGCACAAGACAGTGCAAATGAACTACATCCCTCCTATAAGGACAGGCAATGAGGACATGCTAAAGCCTCTGTCCCCACCTAGTGGCATATTTATGGAATTACTCACACCATAAACCTTTTGGTACAGCACTGCAACCTTGAAAACTGGTTGCATATATTGGAGATGAGCAGTGTATTGTATAATAGCGCCATCTGCAGGACTGTAACCATAATAGAAGCTCATGGCACAAAGATGGTAGGATTTAGCTTATTCTCCAAGCTCAACTCTAAATGTACAGTAATTGCAGTGCAATTAATATCTAAGACACTTATATATTTTTGTTTCAATTTCCAAAGAATGAAGAATTAAATCTAATGGGTCACAAAGCACAGCAAATCACTTTTTTTACATTTTCTTTTCTCAGTTTTATTTTATAACATAATATATTACAGGATAACATATGTGATGGAGGTAAAAGTGGTATAAAATACTATACCGTATTTATCGGCGTATAACGCACACTTTTTCCCCTTGAAAATAGAGGGAAAATCATGGGTGCGTGTTATACGCGGATTAGGGTTGTACCAATACCGCTTTTTTGGCCCGAGTACAAGTACCGATACTTTACCTTTGGTAGTCACCGATACCAATTATCGATACCCATCGCCTAGAAAGAGTAGGTAGAGGGGTAGTTTGGGAGGTGCTCCTCTGCATTCCCTTTACATTACACAACCCCCTGCACCTCTGGACCCCTTGACATTACACAACCCCCTACACCTCTGGAACCCTTTACATTACACAACACCCTGCACCTCTGGAACCCTTTACATTACACAACGCCCTGCACCTCTGAAACCCTTTACATTACACAACGCCCTGCACCTCTGAAACCCTTTACATTACACAACCCCCTACACCTCTGGAACCCTTTACATTACACAACCCCCTACACCTCTGGAACCCTTTACATTACACAACGCCCTGCACCTCTGGAACCCTTTACATTACACAACGCCCTGCACCTCTGAAACCCTTTACATTACACAACCCCCTACACCTCTGGAACCCTTTACATTACACAACTCCCTACACCTCTGGAACCCTTTACATTACACAACTCCCTACACCTCTGG
>BLSH010076090.1:3368316-3381779 GCA_018402905.1 Glandirana rugosa | reverse complement strand
CTCGGGGTGACGTTTATATATATTCATACAGTGGCCGTAGTTAAAGTGATATTGAAATTTTTATACTCCTTTGCTCTGTGTAATGGTTTTGCACAGAGAAGCCCGGGTTCCTCCTCTTCTCGGGTCACCCGCTTGGTGCTCCTGGCCCTTCCCTCTTGTCAAGTGCCGCCAGGACAAGCAGCTTGCCGTGGGGACACCCAACCAGGCATTCACACAGAGCTTCAACTCGGCCCCGTCCCCTCTGTCTCCTCTTTGGCTGTCATTGACAACAATAGGAGTCAATGACTCTCACTACTGCCTAGCCAATGAGGAGTGAGAGTCCGCAAAGGGCCGAGGTTCTAGTGCACATCACTGGATTGCAGTGGGGCTCAGGTACTTATTAGGGGGGCTGCTGCACAGAGCAGGTTTTTTTTACCTTCATGCATAGACTGCACGAAGGTAACATTTTTGAGCCTTTACAAACGCTTGAACGTTTACAAGAAGGTTAGCAATGATGGCCTCCTTGTTTCTTCCAGTAAATATTTTCTTGGGCTCCATGCACACTAGTGTTCTTTTTTAGAAGGCCAAAAAAATGTTTAATGAAAAATGCTGATTATAGCGTTTTTGTGCCAGCTTGTAGTAGCTGTAAGTTGCATTAGCATTTTGTTAGCGTTTTTACAGTACATGAAGGAGAAAAAAAAAGCTCAAAAGAAGCTGATAGGAGTGTTTTAGGAAAGTAAAGTATTTTTTCTGTTGGAAAATGCTCCAAAAAACTCTACAAAAACAATTTATTTTTTGGCCCTAGATGCTGAAGCTGAAAAACCGCTAATAGCTTAAAGTGGTGTGCATGGTCTGATAGGATAACAGCAGAAAAAAAGTGCTAATAACTGCTTCTAGGAGCTTTAAAAAAAAAAAAAAAAAAAAGACTTGCCATTTAAAACAACCCCACAATCTGATTTTTGATCCAACTTCCGGTGTGATTATGTAGTGCAACTTGGATGCTACTTTGAAGTGGTTTGGATATTCTATGGGGCCAAAATCATGCTGGAATCACACCGAAGTAGTACAAAAACCTTTCCCAAAATTGTGCCGTGCTGAGTTGCATTGATGTGAACAGGCCCAATTGAAAACAAATGTGATTTTCTTTGTCATGCGATTCTGTGCGACTCGAGTCGCATCTGAAATTGTACTACCATAGTGCGAGCGGAGCCTATAATAGAAATGAAAGGAAGCTCCTTGCACAGAGGCAAAGTCTCCATTGGATTACTGCACAGAAAAGGAAGAAATGCGCAAAGCATATGAAGGTTCAAATAAGAATACACAGCTTTCGTACTTAGACAGGGTAATGAAGTTTACTTTTAGTAGACAGCAGGCTGGTCCTTCTAGGTAAGTGAAATGCCCGTGAACAAGTTTCCCAAAGAGTAATTCACAATTCAGTTAGAAATTCTCTAATATAACCTGAGATTTGTTAGTATTTATCATGAGTACTTAGAAGTTGCCTCCTTTAGCTTTTAAAAGGCAAATGAGATCATTTCATATCATTTCCATTTGATAACACCCTAGAAATCCGCAGTCAATTTAAATGGCAGTATTCTATTATGAGCCTAATCTATCAGCAATTTATTGCGGTTATTTCCCAAAAAGGCGCAGTAGCTGATTGATGTAGAGATCGTAAAATTAATTGCTGTCATTCAAGAACAGCTTATATGGCTGTCATCAAACTTTTCTTCTCAGCCCACAATAAAGCAGTGTTTGCTTAGTATTCACATGTGGTCATACGCCTCATAAACCACATGACACCCAGAATCTCACCATTGTTTCCCTGTCACAAGCCGCGTAGTACAAATCTGTGCCGATCCAACAAAACTATCGGAACTTTGATTGCAGTGCAGATGTTTAGCGGGAGCGGTGTGGTTCTCACACCTCCAGGCAATTTCTACGTACAAATGCCTCCCACACCTTGTACTTTACATGCAAATACTTCCACTTTGTTTTCTTTGTAACTGTGATGCCCTCATTCCTGTGTGTTTTCTCATCAGATTAGGTTTCCAGGCTCCTTGTTGCAGCATGTTCAGGTTTCTTAATTATAATGCTTTTGCAGGTATAGTTTATTATGTTGAAGTTTTATTGGACAGTGACACAGAAGGGTCCCCACTTTGTGAGCTTTTTGACGTACGTAGTGCTTTGCATTCTAAGGTTCTTTCTGGTGCACATTTACATCATAGTTTGCCTTGGAGGAAATTTTAATCTAATATCTAAAGTCTTCATACAGTGCTGTGAAAAAGTATTTACCCCCTTCCTGATTTTTTATTTTTTTTTTGCATATTTGTCGCACTTAAATTATTCAGATCATCAAACAAATTTTATGCCCCTTTCACACTGGCCGCTGTTAAAAGCATGTTTTTCGTTATTTTGAAATTCCAAGACTCCAGGCACAACGATCACTTGCAGTTGTACATCGCGATTAGCTGAGTTTACGTGCGTTTACATGCAGCTGCGTTTAGCCGCGGAAGCTTGTGCTTCCTGTTGATTTTCTTTGCTTGTTGCCGCTGCTATCCGCAGGTGAGACAGTGCACTGCTTTTACCTGCAGTCATGTGCAAATGCCAGATAGCTGTATTACATTGTTCCTGGACGGAATGAAATCTAATTTTTCTAATTGCACAAAACCTTCTCTAATGAAAATGTTGCTAAATCCAGATTGTGAATGGGGCCATAGGAAAGCATTGTCAGAGTATAGCTGCGGTAGTTAAAGCGGAGTTCCACCCAAAAATGGAACTTCCGCTTTAAGCACTCCTCACCCCCTTACATGCCACATTTGGCATGTAATTTTTTTTGGGGGGGGGGGGGTGTCCCCAGGTTTCAGAGGGACTTCCTGTCCCTCTTCCACCTTCTGCCTTGGGGCCGCTTAGGCGGCGACTCCTCTCCTCCTAGGCGGCCCCTCCCTCCTGGCAATCTTCTGGGACACGTCACAGGTCCCAGAAGATTGCCTGGCAACGCGCAGCGCGACTCGCGCATGCGCAGTGCGTGCCCGGCCGTGAAGCCAAGGCCGGTGCCCACACCTGCAATGCCGGCGCCGCAGGGAGGAGGGGGGAGACGAGCGAGGCTTCGGCAGCTGGACCGGGAGATAGGTAAGCTACTGTTTATTAAAAGTCAGCAGCTACACTTTTTGTAGCTGCTGACTTTTAATAAAAAAAAAAAGCATGGAACTCCGCTTTAACTTCATCTATCCGCAGCTAAAAGCTGAATTCTATCCGCCCGTGTGAAAGGGACCTAAAGGTGATTGTAAAGGCAGAAGGTGTTTTTTTATATATCTTTAGCCCCCTTTCACACGGGCAGCTGTTCTGCCGCTGTTAAAAGCATGTTTTTGTTATTTGGAAATTCATTCTAAGCATAGCGATCACTTGCAGTTGTACATTTCGATCAGCTGCGTTTTACGTGCATTTACATGCAGCCCCGTTTAGCTGCAGTGGAACATTCTTGACCTTTCTGATGTGCTTCTTGATTTTTCTTTCCTTGTTGCCACTATCTACAGCTGACATAGTGCACTGTGATTACATGCAGTTATGTGCAGATAGCTGCAATAAATCGTTCCTTGACGCAGTCAAATCTATTTTTTCTAATCGCACAAAACCTTATGTAACGAAACCATTGCTAAATGCAGCGTGTGAATGGGTTCATAGGAAAGCATTGTTTGAGTATAGCTGCGGTAGATAACTTCATCTATCCGCAGCTAAAAGCTGAATTCTATCTGCCCCTGTGAAAGGGGCCTAATGCATTCTATGCCTTAACCCTTTCGCCGTACTTTGTACGGACCTAACTGCGGGGGGTATTGCACATAATCCGGTGACTGCAGCCACCGAGATTGCATGTGAACAGGCAGCCTCCTGCCTGTCATCGCTCTCACATATTCCGGGTACCGGTGGCGTGCCCCTGCCATGCTTACTGGCTCCACTTGCCCATCTGCGGGCCCGGCAACTCCATGGTGGGTGGAAGCAGGTAGAGGGGAAGGAGAAGAGCGGACGCACGTCCGCTCATCTCCAATTGTTGCTGTGAACCCGAACGTCACTTCCGGGTCAAGCTCTCCGTGTCCCCGGCTAACGCAGCTGGGAAAAAATGTTTTGCAATGCGATCAGGAGACATGCAGGCTCTTTTAGACCCTGCGTACATCAATAAAGAGAACCTGTCATGAAAAAAACTTCACATAGGGTGATAGGTGTGATGGAAAAAAGTTACACACAAAATCCCCCCCCCAAAAAAAAAAACTTTTTCGATGTTCCTCCACCCCCACATATACACACGCACAAACGTAAATGCATGCGTCGGGACGCATACGCGTGAAAACGTTGATTGCAATACATGTTACATATCGCCATGCACGCCAGAGTGAGAGCAATAATTCTAACACAAGACCTCCTCCTCCATAACACTAAACTGATACCTCCAATGCACCGAGGAGGTAAGTATAACATGTTTGGTATTAAAAAAACCCACAAAACTTTAGTATCCCTTTAATAATACACAAAGATGACCCAAGGCCCTTTACCGCTTTTATAGCGGCGCTCTTGTGCCGTTATTCGGGCGGCAGCAGGGCGCTCTTAACCCCCCACAAGGGGTTAAAAGCGCCAGCGCGCCGCACTTCTGAGATGGTGTACAGCCGCTTTAGAAGCGGTGCCCCATTGATTTCAATGGCGGGGGCGGGGGAGGAACGGTATATCACCGCACCGTCCCAAAGATGCTGCTTGCAGGACTTTTTGTAACGTCCAGCAAGCATACAACCCCAGTGGGGGGTGTTTTACAGGCGCTATTTTTAGTGCAAAAGCGCTTGAAAAACTCCCCAGTGTGAATGGGGTCTTAAGGACCGAGCCTATTTTTGACATCTGTTTACAAGTTAATCAGTTATTTTTTTTGCTAGAAACTTAGAACCCGCAAACATTATATATTTTTTTCAGACCCCTAAAGAATAAAATGTCAGTCGTTGCAATTCTTTGTCACACCGTATTTCTGCAGTGGTTTGCCAAACAATTTAAAAAAATAAATAAATACAATTTTTTTAAAATGAAAAAATAAGATAACCGTAAAGTTAGCCCAATTTTTTTCTATATTGTGAAAGATATTACGCAGAGTAAACTGATGCCCAATATGTCATGGTTCAAAATTGCGGCCACTCGTGGAATGGCGACAAACTTTGGCACTTAAAAATCTCCATCTGCGACATTTAAAATTTTCTACGGGTTACCAGTATTGAGTTAGAGGAGTTCTAATGCCAGAATTATTGCTCTTGCTCTGATTGCGGTGATACCTCACATGTATGGTTTGGACACCGTTTTCATATGTGGGTGCGACTTATGTATGCGTTCAATTCTGTGCACGGGCTCGGAGGGACGGAGGGCTTTAATTTTTTTTTTATGCATTTATTTTACTTTCTATTTTTTATTTTTACACTGTTCTTAAAAAAAAAAAAAAAAATCCCTTGTTCAGGCAGTCCCCGGGTTACAAACAAGATGGGGTCTGGAGGTTTGTTCCGCAGTCAAATTTGTTTGTAAGTTGGAACAGTGTAACTTCAGGCAAAAAAACATTTTTTACGTTTTTTGGATGGCATAGGGAAGGGTTAACACCTCTGTAATGTTTTTTGCCTTGAGGTCTGTGCCCCTGTTCAGAAGATTTCACCTCACTTTTTGTCTTTTGGGTTGTTGTGGAAACAAGGATTGGTGAAAAAGCTTCTGTAGAGACACCTTTTTCCCCACTCTTAACAGAAGTGAATTTCCCTTCCTAGGGGTAGATTTTCTCTCACTTTCTGTTGTCTCATTCCATTTGTAAGTTGGATGTTTGTAACCCGGGGACTGCCTGCAATAGAAATAAGCAGAACAAGACCTCTTTAACCACTGCCACACCGTGCACATTATATTTACTGCGGCAGTGTGGATGTGTCCCGCGAATCGCCGTAAATGGCGATTTGCGGAGTGCCCGCTAGTACTCCGGAGGAGTGTGCCTGTGGCTCAGGCGGACCCGATGTCCGCCGGCGAGCTGCGATTAGCGGCCACAGCACAAGAACGGGGAACTGCCGATGTAAACACGGCGGTTCCCCGCTCTGTTAGTGGGGCATAGGAGATCTACTGATCCCTGTCACTGGGATCAGTTAGATCTCTTATGCCTATGGTAGCCCAGCCCCCCCACAGTTAGAACACACCCAGGGAACACAGTTAACCCCTAGATCACCCACTGCAGGTTAACCCCTTCCCTGCAAATGAGATTTACACAGTAATCAGTGGACATTTAAATTTCTGATCGCTGTATAAATGTCATTGGTCCCAAAAAATGTCCACCCCAATATCGCAGTACCGCTAAAAATCGCAGATCGCCACCATTACTAGTAAAAAATAAAAATAACCCCAGAAATTAATTCTCATCATCCGTAAACGTGGCAACTTTTGCGCAAACCAATCAATAAACGCAGATTGCTAATTTTTTTTTTTACCAAAAATATGAGGAAGAATATAAATCGGCCGAAACCTATGAAAAAAAAGATTTTTTTTTATATATATATATTTTTTTTTTTTGCAAAATTGTCGCTATTTTTTTGTGTTTAGCGGTGATCAGAAGTGACGTAGAGGTGATCAAATACCACCAAAAGAAAGCTCTATTTGTGGGAAAAAAAGGACACAAATTTCCTTTGGGTGCGTCGCATGACCGCGCAATTATAAGTTAAAGCGACGCAGTGCCGAATCGCCAAAAGTACTCTGGTCCTAACCTGGGAAATTCTTCCGGGGCTGAAGTGGTTAATGTGAGATCTGGGGTCAAAAAGACCTCAGATCTCACATTTACACTTAAGAGCAATAAAAAAAAAAGTATTTTTTTTCCTTCTTTTATTTGTCCCTTTAAGGCCGGAGGGCAGAAGTGACGTTTGATGTCTCTCCCTCCCTCCAAGGGCATAGTCGAGTGAGGGCTATCATGGCATCACTCAACTTCCTGCCAAACAAGAAACCATATCGGATCTTCACCGCCACTACCGACAGATCCGGTAAACGGCGGGGATGGGGAGCACCTCTCCCACTGCAGATAAAGGTGATCTCGCGGTGGAGACCACTTTTATCCCAAAGCGGACCGCCCGCCGTTAAAGAGAATACTGGAGTTATGGCAGCTATCTGCTGCCATGGTATTCAGTGTCAAAGGATCAACACATATCTACGGCAGGCGGTCCGGTCCGGAAGTGTTTAAATAATGATTTCATTTATTAAAGGCAGAAAAGCTGTCCAAACCTGCCTGGCCTTATGTGGAAAAGTGATTGCCACTTCTCCCTATCCTTGCCCTCCCCCTTTGCTAAATCATAAAGGAACTGTGCTTAACCACATTTTTTTGGAAAGCGGAGTTAGATTTCACTTGCCACACCCAGGCCTGAGCTGTCTAACAAAGTGAAGCATGCTAAAAGATCTCATAAAGTAACACATCATGCCACGATCTAAAGAATTTCAAGAACAGACGAGTAACAAAGTAATTGACCTGTATCAGTCTGGAAAGGGTTACAAAGCCATTTCTAAGGTTTTGGTACTCCAGCGTACCATGGTGAGCACCATTATCTACAAATGGAGAGCACATGAAGCAGTGGTGAACCTTCCCAGGAGTGGGTGATCTACCAAAATTACACATTTGCCGAAAAACATCTTGATTATTCCCAATATTTTTGGGCAAATATTCTGTGGACGGTTAAGACAAAAGTTGAACTTTTTGGAAGGTGTGTGTCCTGTTACATCTGCCATAAAATAAACACCGCTTTTCATAAAATGATTATCATACCAACAATCCAACATGGTGGTGGTAGTGTGATGGTCTGGGGTTGCTTTGCAGCTTCAGGACATGGACAAATTCTGAAGGAGAATCTCCAGCCATCAGGTTGTGACCTCTAGCGCAAGCACGCTTGGGTTATGCAGCAGGGGGTTTAGGGGGCAATCACTTTTTCACATATGGCCAGGTAGGTTTGGACAGCTTTTTTTTCCCTTAATGACATCCTGATTTAAAAGCTGCATTTGGGATTTACTTGGGTTATCTTTGTTTAGTCAAATTTATTTGATCTGAATCATCATTGAGTGTGACAAATATGCAAAAAAAAAAAAAGAATCAGGAAGGAGGCAAATCATTTCCACAACAATGTACGTTAAATGCTGTTCTGTTCATCTTCCATTCGATCCATGAAATCTGTCAAATACCCGTTGATAGTTTTGAACAGTTTTGTCTTGATCAACAACCCTTACGACCTAGATTACCGATCTCCTGCCGCATTCTATCAAACACCCTGAGCACTTCCCACTTTCTGAGTAAATGAGAGAGACCTCCAACTACTATTCCAGGGCAATGGGGCTCCATTCTCTAGTTCCTGCTGCCCTATACAAGATCCTCTCAATGTCTCTCAGATGTCTTGGAAAGGGAGAGATGCATTGCTCCTTATGTTTTGGTCCTCTGTCCCCCCCAATGTGCCTTTCTAGGACACAATAGCCAAAATAATTACATGACTAATGATATCTCTAGATAACAATTTTGCACAGACTCGTCTACACCTGAGCCCACGTTTTAGGAAAATATATGCAAATTGTCTCATACATCTGTTAAATGCTGCAGGAACATAGAACCTCTCCCACCATCAGTCGCTCATTGGATCTAGGCCGTCAGTTAAATGGACAGAATGGAAAACATTGCTGAATCTCTCAGTCGCCAGGAGGAAAGGTTTAGAAAGACGTGCTTCTATTGGCATTTACAAATGGAATGTAAATCACTGTTTCAGAGGTCATTTTTTTTCTCCCTATCGGGGTTCTCTTATACCAACCCTGTCTCTTCTTTCTAACATTTTGTTCTGCAGGCCTCTCCCTTTTACAATCGGTATTCCTTTACTGGTCCCTTTTCTTTTGGTTCTTCAGAATTGTTTCATTTCAACATAAATTAAGGTCTCTAATGAGACCGGTGCACAAATCATGTCTGTGGGTAGTTATGAGAAAACAGACAGTGATGCATCATATTATATGTCAGCTTTCATTCAAAATGCAGACAATTGGGAATTAACTTCGCTTCCGGCGCAGGAAACTGGCGTGAGTAACTTGTACCACGTTAACAAAGCAGATAGACCCGTTTCAGAAAGCAACAAACGGAGGCATGGCCTGTTTCTAATTAAGGGAATGCTGCAGTTTTTAATATAGAAAACTGCCGCAGATCCCCGTTAGATTGGACCTGGCATATGGGATGTGAACTGTTTCAGACCGCTCACATCCCTCTCTGCTCGTGCAGAGCATGCAAAGTTATAGTAATAAAAAATCTTTTTTTTTTTTTTTTTCTTCCTTGTAAAAACAAACATGTTATACTTTCCTGCTCTGGGCAATGGTTATGCACAGAGCAGACCCGATCCCCGTTCTAAGGAGCTTGAGCCCTTTTGTTCATTAGGAGCAGCATCTTCTCTGTTTTCTAAGTTTACCCCCTAGATGGTGTGAACCATACTTGTGTGAGGAATGGTTACATGTCAGAATATAATTCTTGATCTTACTGTTTACCTCGATTTGCCAGTGTATACTGGATATGTTGTATATGGTTACATTTGAATAAAAATAACAGGATCCTTTTTTCATTTTATTTTTCAGCTTCTCCCAGCACTATATGTAGGGTAACCACTATTCACAGGCTCCCTTATCCAATGGTAGTGTTGTCAGCCTGCTGGTAAAATGCCTGTAAAAAAAAGTGTGTGAGATAGATAGATAGATAGATAGATAGATAGATAGATAGATAGATAGATCCATTTTATTTTTTTACGCAATCCGAAGTGCTGGTTAGAACTTTTTTCAAAGCGTATCCTGAACACACTGAACAGTGATCTTCTTCTTTTCTGTTTTTCTTTATAGTATTTGATTTCATATGATCTTTAACCGCTTGCCGACTGCCGATCGGCATCTGACGGCGACAAGCTGGCTCCTCTGCGCAAATCGCCGTCATATGATGGCGGCTGCGAGATCGAGCCCAGTGAGCGCGCGCACCGTCGGAGGCGTGCCCGCGCGCTCACTGTGTCCGGGGAGGAAGAATATAAATCGGCCAAAATCGATGAAAAAAAATGTTTTTTTATATTTTTTTTTTTTTGGATTTGTATTTTAGCAAAAAGTAAGAAATTTGGGTTTTTTTGCAAAATTTACGCTCTTCTTTTGTTTATAGCTGCAATCAGAAATGACGCAGCGGTCATCAAATACCACCAAAAGAAAGCTCTATTTGTGGGAAAAAAAGGACGCAAATTTCGTTTGGGTACGTCGCACGACCGCCCAATTGTCAGTTAAAGTGACGCAGTGCCGAATCGCAAAAAGGGCTCTGGTCCTAAAGGGGGAAATCCTTCCGGGGCAGTGTTTCCCAACCCAGTCCTCAAGGCCCACCAACAGGTCATGTTTTCAGGATTTCCCTCAGATGAATCAGCTGTGGTAATTACTAAAGCAGAGAAACTGATCAAATCACTTGCAAAATAATGGAAATCCTGAACACATGACCTGTTGGTGGGCCTTGAGGACTGGAGTTGAGGAACACTGACTTAAGGACAAGTTCACCTTCGGGAACATGTTGCATGTTCCACCTGTTTTTAGGGTGGAATATGTAACATCCTCCTGCAGCTGCTCTGGTTCTGCTGCCTCTGTGTGATAGCAGCACAGGGAGAAGTTCCTTGTACCAGCTGTCACTTTTTGAAAAGAGTGTGGCGGTGTGGGGCTCTCTCACACAGCTGTCATTTTTTTCACAGAGTTCTGTGAATGAATACACTACAAGTACCTACAACCTTTGAGGCTTGTAGTTCTCAAACTTCCACGCCGCTGTTGAAATGTAGGGACAGACAGCTTGCACTGTTGTTCTGAGGGAGTCCTGTATGCCACCAGCGATCTGCGCATATATATATATATATATATATATATATATATATATATATATATATATATATATATATATATAACTTTTTTTTGGCATAGATTATAGCAAAAAGTAAAAAATCTATATATTTTTTTTCAAAATTGTAGCTCTTTGTTTATAGCGGTGATCAGAAATGATGCAGAGGTGATCAAATACCACCAAAAGAAAGCTCTATTTGTGGGGAGAAAAAAACGTCAATTTTGTTTGGGTACAACGTCGCACGACCGCGCAAGTGTCAGTTAAAGCGACGCAGTGCCGAATCTGAGAGTGCGCAGGAAGGGGGCAAATCCTTCCAGGGCTGAAGTGGTTAAGGTGATTTATTATATTTTCAAAAACTGTACTCAAGCAGGTGGCTTAATGGACAAATTACTGAAGTTTGAAGTTATAACTTCAAACCAGTAATTTCACAGTAAATAGATAATTTATCTTTTAACATATAGCATAATAATATATGATTTAGCTTGTACCTTTTCCGCAGTAACAGATTCTCATTCTCCCCCTTAGCTGTGTGAGAAAAACATGGGATTGTGGGTAAATCTTATACACACAAACCCATGTTTTTCCTTATAGGTAAGAGGGCTGGGCTGGAAGGGAGTATTAGTCTTTTAGACACATGCCCCCTTCTATGACACTGCAGTGAGGCGTGCCTCCACTGCAGCATATTTATTGGAAAGCTTGGGCCAATGGTGCTTTACCATTGCTCCAAGCTGTCCATTGAGCTCAGCACCTCTGACAAGAAGTGAGGAGAGGCACTGTGAGTTCATCCTCTGTCTGCTGCAAATACAGTGAGCGTCAGCTTGTATTTAAACTGACCACTCTGTAACTTCTGACAGGCTGCGCAAGGAGCCCCGTATCTTCAGAACCATAGGTGATATGAGCCCCAAATTTTTACCAGCGGTGGGGTAGGACTTCAGCTACCTACCTCCCAAATTTTAGTCTCTGTGACCCCAGGTCGCCGAGCTACGACACTCAAAGTTGATTGTTGTGGGTTTTTTTTCATTCTTTTTTTATGTTCATGGCAGGTGAGGCTCTGCCTCACCAGCTTCCCCTGACTGCACATTTCTGCTCCATACAAACCCGAGGCTGGAGGAATAATCTCCAGCATCCTGGGTATTGCACCTGTGATTGCAATGCTCTGTAGGCATAAATGCAAAAAAATAAAAAAGCATTTATCCTTTTTTTTTGAAGGTGGAAGGAGGTAGATGTGTTCATATCCTCCCTGACAGCTCAGAAAACAACTGCCAGCTGGAGACTGATTTAAATATTGGTTTTGTCCTGGTGTCTGTAAATGGCTTTTTTACCGGGTCATTGGGTTAAAAATGTTGATGGTTTAGCAGCGACTTTGTAGTATTTCTGTGTTACTATGCAATCTGTTTTCTTGACATATCTAACAGCTTTTGGGATCCTCCACTGTGATTAGAGTTTAATCATGGATCTTGGTCTTGAAAGAGGAATTTGTGAACTCAGGGAAAATGATCTGCAAAGTGCTGAGAGGATGGGCTGTTGGTGTGTTTGCTTTAAAAGCTTTGGCTTTTAAGGATGTGGCAGTTGGGCACCTAGCTGACAACTACCAATTACTATCTGAGAAGTGCCCTTTCCTCCCAATGCTAGCGGGAAAATGCCTGGCAGAGCTCTGTTGCCAGGGAAACTGCAGTATGGCTTGTCTAGGAATATTTCAGGTCCCTTAGACCTGTTATCTCCCTCTAATCATTCCTTTTTGTCCTAGACTTCCAAGACAACAATTTACAAAATAATTCCTATTTTATATGATGTGCGTGTTCTGTGTTCAAGTGTTGTGTCTTGCTTTGTCTGCTGGGGCTAGACAAATCCATGAAGTTAAATCACCAAAGAAAAACCGCTGACATCTTCCCTAGGAACTTATTGGAGGTACATAACCTCCCTGCCCAAACTGAGAAACCATGCTGATATATAAACACATTCCATGCCTATTTAAATTGCATGTTTTTTGTGAGCTTGCAATTTTTAAATTATTCAACCCCAAGTTTTCTTAGGCACTGGTGACGTGGGAAGGCTATGTCACCAGTGCCTTTCAGGAAGGTCTTGTGTGAGATCTTGCAAGGCTGAAAATACTTTTCTCCTTACGTTCACTGACAGACGCAGCTTCTTCATTAACTTCATGGGGTTTTATGTTCGTCCAACTAGGAGTTAACTAGGCAGGGAAAAGATCAGCTGGCCCCTCCCTTGGGGGCCGTCCTCTCTTCCTACATAAAATCCCCTCACAGCATAGCTCTCCAGTTTCAATGCCTAGTTCGCAAGGAGTTGACCTGGCTTCCCCATAGGGAACTGCGGTCCTGAGATGACCATTTTCTTTTTTATTTTTACTTTATTTTTTTACTGCAATCAAGATGATCTGCTATCAAGAAGCCGGTCGGGGCATAGAGGGCCCTGGTGCTCTGTACTTTCCCCGACCCGGCCGACATGATGCGAGCCAGTCCCGTTCAGGGGGTCACGCCGCATCTTTCCCGTTCATACGGGAGGCCCGGGACAAGTCCCTCCTCTGGTCCCCTTTACCGATACTCTCGGCAGGGTGATTTTGGGCCTGCAGCATACC
>BLSH010076090.1:3315085-3325886 GCA_018402905.1 Glandirana rugosa | reverse complement strand
CATCAACCCCCCCCCCCCCCCCTTGGACCGTACCGGGCCGCATGCCCTCAACATGGGGAGTATGGGTGCTTTGGGGCAGGGGGGGCTCTGCGCCCCCCACCCCAAAGCACCTTGTCCTTTAGGGACAAGAGCCTCTTCCCGACAACCCTGGCCATTGGTTGTCGGGGTCTGCGGGCGGGGGCTTATCGCAATCTGGAAGCCCCCTTTAATAAGTAGGGGTCGTCATCGTTCCCCTACCCATTTACCTGGGGGGAAAAAAGTGCACAAAAAAAAAAAAACTACACAGCTTTTTAACATTTTTTATTAAATCCGCTCCGGCATCTTCTCCCCTCTCTTCTTTTTTTGGCTCTTTTGCGGGGGCCTTCTGCTCTTTTGCTGCTGTCTACCCAGCTAGCTTCTCCCGCCACTGCTTCTTCTTCTCCTTCTTTTTCTTCTGGAGAAGAAGCAGCGGCGGAAGAAGCTAGCTGGGGTGACAGCAGCAAAAGAGCAGAAGACCCCGCAAAAGAGCCGAAGAGAGGGGAGAAGATGCCGGAGCGGATTTAATAAAATATTTTAAAAAGCTGTGTAGTGTTTTTTTTTTTTTCTTTTTTTGTGCACTTTTTTTTCCCCCCAGATAAATGGTTAGGGGAACAATGTACCCCATACTCATTTACATAGGGTGGGGGGCCCGGCATATGGGGGCCCCCTTATAAAAGGGGGCTTCCAGATCCCGACAACCAACGGCCAGGGTTGTCGGGAAGAGGCTCTTGTCCCCATCAACATGGGGACAAGGTGCTTTGGGGTGGGGGGCGCAGAGCCCCCCCTGCCTCAAAGCACCCATACTCCCCATGTTGAGGACATGCGGCCTGGTACGGTCCTGCCAGGCTGCGTGCTCGGATAAGGGTCTGGTATGGATTTTGGGGGGGGGGGGGGGACCCTACGCTGTTTTTTTTTCGGCGTGGGGGCTCTTAAAATCCATGCTAGATCGAAGAGCCTGGTATGCTCTGGGGGGGGGGGGGGCGGTTTGTTCTTAAGTTGAATTTGTTTGTAAGTCGGAACAGGGACATTTTTTAAGTGCAGCTCCAGCCAAAACCATAATTTTTAGTTTTTTTGGATAGCAAAGGGAAGGGGTAACACCCCTGTAACGTTTGTTTTGTTGTCTGAGCTCCTGTTTAAAAGATTGTACCTCACTTTCTGACCCTATGAAAATTGAATTTTGAACATTTTGAGTTGTGGAAACAAGGATTGGTGATAAAGCTTCAGTGGAGACACCTTTTCCACATGATAACTCTTAAAGGAGTGAATTTCCCTTCCTAGGGGTAAATTTCCTTTCACTTCCTGTTGTCTTCCTCTGTAAGTAGGAGTCATTTGTAAGTCAGATGTTTGTAACTAGGGGGCCGCCTGTACAGCAATTAGAGCTTTAAATCAGGTGTGAAGAGGCGACATTGTGCCCAGTGGTCTTTGACTTCTCCCGAGTTGTTCAGGTAGATCTCCATCTCTTTAAGGTTGCCTACTTCTGTCTTATTGAAATGTCATTCAAGTGTCCTTTTATTTTTTCCTCTGCTTTTTTTCTCTCACTCCAGATAGTAATAACCGAGATGTATTTTGATGGCTTCCATCGCTCCTTCTCTGACACAGATGATTTGGATACAATCCATGAAAGCGACTGCATATTTGCCTTTGAAACTCCAGAAATATTCCCATCTGAAGGAATTCTAGGCCAGAGAGGTAACACTTTTTCAGACCGATAGTTGTAGAGAACTAGAGTAGCCTAGGGGCCAGGAAGGAAACAATACACCAGTGAGCCTGCTATATTATTTATGCCATTGATAGCATAGTACATTTGCATTGAGAGTTTAGGGGCATCCTCACAGCAAGGCAGTAAACAAACCCTATTAATACAGGAGGGCTTTGTACAGCAACAAAACATCTGCTGCATTAGCTAAACTCATGTCAGCTCCTGACTAATAGAGTACCCCGTAATGGGCTCCCCAAAACAAACAGCCAGCTCTGGCACCTTTTGTCCTTTTGTTACGTGTCGGCCTTTTCACGCATCAGAGAGTGAGAGCTGCATTAGTCAGCTCACATATAAAAAGACCTGTGCACAGCGGAGACTAATAATGAGGTCTGGCTAATAGGTAAGATGCGGACCTAGACTGGAGGCTTTATCCCAGCCAATGCTTTAGAAAGCCCAAACCAGAATGTATTAAGATCTGAGAAAACAAAATGTTCTCTCCTTAACAGACAAAACCCCACCTCACCATGTGTAAGTCAGAAACTTAGGTGGCACATGAACAATTTAATGCCAGACAGTTCCTCGCAAAAATAAAAAAACCCGACATGCATTTTAACCATTCCCGGGTCTATCCAATACCAAAGAAAATTCACAAGGGTTTGATGTTGGGTGAACTTTGAAAAAGCGTCAGTACGACCTTTTATACAGATAGTAAGATCTTTACAATCTCTATAAATGGTCTTACAATTCGGATGTGTTACCCTCTTGTGGTACCAAAAAAAACAGCTTGCTCCCTAAGATTTTCTATTACAAAAATACAGTACCTATACAGAATACAGATAACCACTAGAGGGAGCATTTATAAATCTTGAAAGTACAATAATCCACACATGAAACAGCAAGTAGGTAAAAAATCAACATTTTGGTACATTTAGAGTATATGGTAATGATGTAGAAAATACAGCCTGTCACCCACACTACAAGAGTCTATACTGCTCTGGCCTGGTGATGAAGGGAGGCTGCAGTAGGAGGAAGGGAGAGCTGACCTGGGCATCAGAGATAGGCAGATCATAGACCCAGAAATGGTTTTAAAAAAAATATCTGTGCCTCTGAAAAAAACTTAAATATAGGCTTACAGAAACCCTAATCCCTTTAAACATGCTGCATGTGTGTACAAAGGTTGGGAAAGGGAGACATTTCTCATTTTTAAAGTGAAATATGACTGAGCAGAGGCTGAGGTCACACGACCTATTCGCAGAGACATGAAGATTGAATGGAAAAGTGTAAGATGCCTTAAGAATAACCAGGAAAAACATAACCTCCCATTTCTTTAACAAATAACAGTAAAAGTGTTTCACAGAGAATATTCTATTAAAATAGTTAATTCTAGAATTGCTTAAATATGTATTTTCTTTGTGAAATATATCCTTTTAGTTTTTCTTTTAGGCTGGGTCCTCACGATTGCGAATTGGATGCCGGTTTCCCCCCCATCCAGTTTGCATAGCAGGAGTTTGTGACCGGCTCCTACATCTCCAGAGAGGCTCTGGTGCGACTTGCCCTGTGCATCTTTTGGTCCGTTTTCAGGTCCGAATTCAGCCCAAAATTCGGGCTGAAATCGGACCTGAAATGGTGAATGGAGATGCACCAGACCCCTGCTGTGAGCCGATGCGTTCTCCAGTGTGAACCCAGCCTTAAAGGGTAACTCCCTTTTTCTCAGCATGTTTCATGTTACATCCATATTTAGAGTGTAATTTAAAGCATGGTCAGATACTGCAGCACCCCACCCTTACAGAAGTCAGAGGAGCTTCTGCTTACCAGCTTCTGTCAAATGTAAAATTTGCCCGCACAACCATGTCGATGCATTCATTTATTCGCAGGAGTTGGTGATTAAAAAAGACGACAGAGGGACTTCCCAGTGAAGCACAAGTGCGGCGACTTGATGTCTTGTAGTTGACTGAAGCTGCCCATATATTATACAATTTTCTTGTTCAACTTTCTTTAGCGTTACCTTCAACTATGTAGTGTAAGGGCCTACCCGATTGTGTACAAATTGAAATTGTGTAGGTTTGACCTCAGTATGGGGATGGCTTTAGATTTTCCAAAACCATATAATATGAGGTATGAATCAGTGGCCGCATGAAAGTCTGCAAAAGCCAGAGCATTGCACCCTTGATCCACTGATAACGGTTTCAATGCTTTCCAGGTTGCTAGGCAAAAAAAATGAAATGTACGTTTTTTTATTAATTAATATGGGTGCTATTTATTTTTAATTATTATTATTATTATTATTATATGCAGAGCGTACAGAAGGTATACTTGGCTCTTAAAGTGTAGTTGCACCTTTGGGGAAATTAGGATGAATGAGGGGCTGAGCAGCTAGTGACCTCCCTGACTGAAGTCAGAGGGAGATCTCGGCCCCTCCTGCAGTAGCCCTGGAGGTGTAGAGTGACCGCAAGTCATGTGACCGGCCTGAAGATTGCTCTAAAATGGTATTTACATGCCTCGTTTTAATAAAACACATATACAGTGTGGTATGTCTACCTATAATAGAGGGGCTAGCAGTGATTTACAGGTTTGGGGTAACAACCACTTTAAAAGCAATTAGCACATGGAAAGGTGACGCATGTCAAATAAAAACAAAGAAAAATTCCCAGCTCAACTTGCCAGCCTGCACCAAACCAAATCGTCCTGTCTAACAGTTCATGTTAAAAACGGGTTTCGTTTGCACGCATTTGCACTACATGCATAAGCTGCAGAGGCCACGACAAGGCACCCCAGCATTATTTGCACTTCTAACTCTAAATTTTGAGAGCTCCCATAGTAGGGGCACATATATAATGAATAGATTGAGGGCAGGCATGCCTGGAGGGAGGCTACTCCTCTTTAAAGGTGCACTGAACTCACAGCAAATAGCACAATGGCAGCAAAGGTGTCCAGTGCTCCAAATAACCAACAGTACAAGGAAAAGGCAACTGCCCCAACCTATAACTGGCCTTAACAGCAAGGAGCACATGGAAGGGCAACGCATGTCAAACTGTGCTTGACACATCATCATATTCCTCTGAACTGCTTTACTAAATGAGCCATATGAACATGGACTGTAAGTGTGGTTATAATATTACTGCTTTTTGGTTCTAAATTTTTCTCTAAACTTTACAGGAATTTGTGTGAACAATAACCAGAATTATGTGAGGAATGGGATTGACCATAATCGGTCTCCCCATTATTCTTCTGGCTCGGCGAGGCTTCCTGTGAACAGGTCGGGCATTACTGACCGAATAGTTATCCTGGTCTGTAACAGAGCGTATAGTGGACAGCATGGCAAGAGGTGAGCATCAGGGCAGGTTATCTTGTTGAATATGCTTTCATTTGTTACCGATAAAGGTACTATACAAACTTGCGCAAAAGAAAACAAATAACTGTATGCAAGCGCACAAACCTCTAAGAGCCGGTTCACACAGGGGAGCTCCGCCCTGCTCAGCATTGCTTGCAAGTGACTTCTGTAATAGAAGTCAATGCAAGTCACCCCCAAAGCAGTACAGGAACCGTTTTCTAAGTCGGAGCGACTTGAGTCACTCCTATTAAAATGGTTCCATTGCACTGCATGGAGTGTCATTTGTCAGACGACTGAGTCGCCTGACAAGTCGCCTCTGTGTGAACCGGCTCTAAATTGTTTCTAAACTAGCTTTAAAATAGTGAAGAAAATCTGCGCTAGTGTGTTTAAAAGTAAATAAATAGCAGCTGAACACTACCTCAAACACAAAGGCAAAATAACTGATACAAAAAAAGAGTGCAGCGCTCAAATAGTGAAAAAAAAAATCCCTTTACAGCATAATAGATAAGAGAAAAGTCACTATATTAAAAGTTCCATTGAAAAAAGTGCTCCTGTGCAGACATTCGCTCTCCTCCCCTTTTTTGTTGCTGACCTGGAAGCGACATGTAAAGCATCACTTCCAGGTCCACCCCCGGGTCCTTCAGGATGGCTCATTAAAGAGAACCTGGCACAAAAACCACATCGCATAGGAGACTCTTTGTCCCCTATGGCCTCTTGCACACAATACTCCTGTTTAAGCATCTTCAGCCTTTTTTTTTTTTTAAATGTATTTGTGTGTATTCTAACCACTTCAGCCCCAGAAAGATTTCTCACCTTTAGGACCAGAACACTTTTTGCGATTCGGCACTGCGTCGCTTTAACTGACAATTGTGCGGTCGTGCAACATTGTACCCAAACTAAATTTGCGTCCTTTTTTTCCCACAAATAGAGCTTTTTTTTTTGGTGGTATTTGATCACCTCTGCTTCACTTCTGATCACCGCTATAAACAAAAAAAGAGCAGCAATTTTGCAAAAAAACTATTTATTTCTTTTTACTAAGATACAGATACAAAAAAAAAAATCTAAAAAAAAAAACATTTTTTTTCATCGGTTTTGGCAGATTTATGTTCTTCCTCATATTTTTGGTAAAAAAAAAAATCGCAATCGGCGTTTATTGATTGGTTTGCGCAAAAGTTGCCACGTTTACGAATGATGAGAATTAATTTCTGGGGTTTTTATTTTTTTTTTTATATATTTTACTAGTAATAGCGGCGATCTGCGATTTTTAGAGTCAAATATGTTTTTATTGGGTAAACAGAAACATATGCAACATACATCTGTAAGCTGCCTGTGGCCGACCATAGAAGTGTAGATACAATAAAATAACATGCAAAAAGAATATTAATAGTCTCACTTTCTGCGTGGTATCTAAATATGTTACTGACATCAAATATTTAAATAACATTTAACGCTGCATTAATTTCTAATTCCATGAATAGTATGAGTGAAGAGAGAAGTGAGATAAGTGATATCTTATTTTAAGATTGAAGTATGAAGAGGTAAGTAAGGTAAGGTGGAAAAAGGGAGAAGAGAAAAGAAAAGGATAGAGGGAGGAGAAGGGAGAGAATGGGGAAATAAGAGAACGGGGAAATAGGAGCAAAGTAGAATGGGCGAGTATTAGGTTGCCATGCCAGTGACGGTACCTGAACCAGGTGTCTTCTATGTATTCCGAGACAGCATCTGTTTTAAGGTGTCTGAAGAAGAGAAGTCTTGCCAGACGAGCCATAATACTTTAAATTTATCAAAAGTATCGTTATCTAGGGACAGCATTTCCTCCATGCGTATTATATAGTTCGTAGTAGTCGTTTTCCAGAATAATGGGATTAGTTGTCTCGTTGTGGTCAAAAAGAAACTGAGGAGTGTCCTCTTTTGGGAGGCGAGGGTACCCGGTAGTATGGATAGAAGCGCTACTTCCGGGGTGGGTTTAAAAGATTCACTGTAGATAGCATTGTGTACAGAGAAAACCTGCGACCAAAGAGGTTGTATCAAAGGGCAATCCCACCAAATATGTAGGTAGGATCCTTCTGCGGCTTCATCTCCAACAGGTGGAGGGGGCATCCGGGAATATTTTATGTAGAGTCTGGGGGTCCCTGTACCATCTGGGGAGGAGTTTAAAGGAGGAGTTTAAAATTTTTCTCTTGAGCATAGCTAGATGTGGAGGATTTATGTGTGAAATGGAAGGATTTTTGCCAGTCTGCTGCATTGATTTCTGTACCTAAATCCGTGGACCATCCCCTGGTGTATGGTGGGAGTTGATCGTGAGTTAGTCTGCAGTAGTTTGTATAGTACTGAGAGTAAATGTCTGGGCGTTTTCAGTGTGAGAGCACAATCGCTAAAACTCCGTCAGTTGTCTATGGGTTTGGGTAGAGGAGAATAGGGTAGAGCAAAATGAGGAAAGCCGAAGTGCTGTGAGCCAGTTGGCTTGCTCATCCGGGACATTCGGCTTACCAGAGACCGGATGTATGAAGGAATTTGCTAGCGGCCAGCTGGAGCGGGTGAAGGGGCCCAGTCTGCAGGAGCCCATCCCTTGGGGTAGGGAAGGGTGATCAAATAGGGGAGTAATAGGGGAGGGGGTCAGAAGACATCAGTGGCAAGAGTTTCCTTTTATACCACATGGTCAGAGCCGCGGTAGTGAGGGGAGATGAGGAAGAGAATCTCTGGAGCTCTGTTCCATATCCCCATAGTGAGGCATGTAGGTCAATTGTCGCATGTTCTTGTTCTGTCATGGTGGATGCTTTAGGGGAGGGACGTGGGAACCATTCCAATATTCAAGCGAGTATTGCCGCTTTGTGGTAGAGGTTGAAGTCTGGTAACCCCACTCCACCCTGCATTTTACGTGCATTCTTGCGCATATAGGAGTAATTTACAGACCAAACGTAGATTTTTCTATATATTTTTTTTCTTTTTTTTTTTTTTTTTTGCTGAAGAATACGCGGCGCTTGTTTACGTTGTATGCATAGGCACCTTACAATGAATGGGCTGTATTTTAACTTAGTAGAAAATAAGCTGTACTGAGCTTTTTCAAGAGGGTCTATGTGATGAAAAAAAAGTAAAAAAAAAATAAAAATAATAAAATACATTTTTTTTTTTAATTGTAAAAAAATGAGTTACACCCAAGCACAGAACCCCCCCCCCCCAAGGGGAGCTCCCCACATGTACGCACATACAAATGTAAACACATGCATCGGGGACACCTATGGATTAAAACGTTGAAATGCATGTCGCTGCTCACGCCGGTGTGGGAGCAATTTTTCTGGCACCAGACCTCTGTCTAAACTGATGACCTCTATAGGGTCTTTTAAAGCTTTGCCTATGGTAAATCTAGGGTACGGAAATTTGTCACCATTTCAAGGGCGCATGCACTTTTAAGGTTTGACATGTTGGGCATCTATTTACGCAATGCAACCACATTTTATATTTTACTAAAAAAATGGGTAATATATTGAATTTGTGTGCCCTAAAATTAAAGGGGAACTGCAGTCTGCTCACAGAATTTGTACTAAAAACATCTTTGCCATTCTGAAGCTTCCCTTCAACCACTTTACATATTTTATATATACTGTGATTCTGTACTTGCCAAATATGCTGCAGAAATTTCCCTCCGAGTCTGGCTGCAATCATTTTAACTCTGGGCAACTGAAGCTGCTGGCTGTTCACTTCATGGATTTACGCAGAGGCACACCTCCAGCTCTGAAGCTCTCATTGGCCCTCTTATGACTAATCACCATTCCTTTGCTGGCAAACGCTGACGAGAATGAGAGAGAGAGAGAGAGCTGTGCATGTCAAATGCCGAGGCTTTTTAGCAGACAAAGAGGAAGTGGTTAAAGTTAAGTTAAGAAAGTTAAAACCGCAAGGGCAGAGAATTTAATAGATGGAAAGATGAAAAAATGACTGAAGTTCCACTTTAACTTTAGTGTATCGTTTTTACTGATATTTTGCGTTTTCCACACCATTGCAGTAATATTGCATGACATAAAAAATTGGAATTATTTTATTCTCTAGGGTGTCTGCTTCCAGAAAATATATTAATGTTTTGGGGCCTTTATATAATCTTCAGACCTAAAATGATTGTGCAAAAACATCCGGTAGTAAAGGGATAATAATTCAAATTACTGACCAAGTACATAGAGAAGGACCTCTGACTTCTCTGATCTGCATACTTGTTCTTTGTTAGTGAAGCCAAGCAACCAGCAAGTCAGTATTGGCGGTCCATATTTCTCTCTTGGCAGGGATACTTTAAGGTAAAGGTACCAAGACCCAATGGATAAAGGTTATAATGCTTTCACAAAGTGATCTTATCCTTTTATGTGTTTTCCTCTTGTATGCCTTTGGGTGCACAAAATAAGCAGCTTAGCAATAGAAATGCTTTGCTGAACATTCTACTCCCTCCCTTGCCAGTTTCCCGGTCTATTTGAAATGATGTAGCTGATTATATTGCTACCAATGTTTTTTAGATTTGGGCAACCATTTGTTTTGCATTTGGAGAGGAATGTCACATGGGATGTCCTGCAGAAAGAGATCTTGGAGAAAATGCAGTACTCCTTACGGCCTTCAGTGTGTGTTCAGGTGAGTGCAACTCCTTGTTGCCTTGTCTCTTCTGTTTTTTTCTTTTGCTTTTCATGGACTGATTTTACTTAGTGGTTTTAAAGCCAAAATATTTTTACTTTAATGCATTCCCTGCATTAAGGTAAAAAGTGTTTTACAGCTTTCTGTGCTCTCTTGTTTCCCTAAATACTTACCGTAGTCCTCAAACGATCCAGCTCTGTGCACGGCTGCATCTCTTCTCTGCCTTCTCCCTCTACTTGAAGGGACTGGGGCGCAGTGAGGAGAAGGTGGGGGCAAGGCCGAGCAGTGCTATGTGTGTCTATGGACGCACACAGCCCGGCTCAGGATTCTGTCACACGTCTGCCCCCATAGCATGTGGTTTGCTACAGGGACAGAGACAGAAGAGGAGGAGCGGACAGCACTGATGGGGGACTGCAGAAGAGGAGGCTCAGGGCCACTCTGTGCCATATCATTGCACAAAGTCGGTAAGTATAACCTGTTTGTTTATTTTTTTACTTGCCGTTAAAAACGCTTTAATGCCTTGAGTTGCACTTTTTAAAGTGGAGCTTATAGTATATTCAGGGTTCATATAACATTGAGGGTTGCCTCTCTGTTTTTTCACTCTTGTGCTCTTTCTTTCTCATTGTGACCTTCAGTAACTATTTATTGTGCGTTTTATTAGGTGTGTCCATTTAGCCTTCGCGTGGTTACCGCTGTCGGGATAACATATCTCTTACCTCAGGAAGAAAAACCTCTGTGTCACCCCACTGTTGAAAGGTAAGTTCTGGCAGCACTTGTTTTTGTGTGAGGTGGTAAAACTTAGTTGTAATTTAATATTTCATAATGTGGACACTGCAGATATTGCGTTTTACTTTATTTACACATCTGTTCAATAAAATTCTTCTTATGACCTTTATATATTTATATATAAATATATTTAAATATTTGTATAATTTAGATCTGTACACATGACAGCATCCTGTCCATTGCCTGCTCAGTCCCCTCTCTTAAGGCCATTCAGGGGTGATGTAAAACAAAAGAGAGGCCACCACCATGCATTATACTGAATTAGTATATGTTTTGCCTCTGATCTCTATTTTCCCAAACAGAGTGATACACCTGATTCAAGTCTGATAAACTGTGTAGATTTTCTCACCTCTACACAACTG
>BLSH010076090.1:3289423-3306115 GCA_018402905.1 Glandirana rugosa | reverse complement strand
GCTGTGCATGGGACGTACTTGGACATTCCAACATGACAATGATCCTAAATACAAGGCCAAGTCGACCTGTCGTTGGCTACAGCAGAATAAAGTGCAGGTTCTGGAGTGGCCATCTCAGTCTCCTGACCTCAATATCATTGAGCCACTCTGGGGAGATCTCAAAACGTGCAGTTCATGCAAGACAGCCCAAGAATTTCCAGGAATAGGAGGCTTTTTGCCAAGAGGAATGGGCAAATTTACCATCTGAGAAGATAAAGAGCCTCATCCACAAAGACTTCAAGCTGTCATTGATGTTGAAGGGGACAATACACGGTATTAAGGACTGGGGTATGTAAGCTTTTGATCAGGGTCATTTGGGTAGTTTCTGTTGTCATTTATGATTTAAAAAGAGTCAACACAGTTGATTGATAATAAATGGCTTCAGCCAAACACTAACCATGATTGAAAGAAATGTTTTTGTGTTATCATTCATATTCTCTGAGAAATGGCCAAGAAATCATAAATTGTTCTAGGGTATGTGAATGCATGAGCACAACTGTATACCTGCTGCATATCGCCTAATATAAGGCCTCATACACACTGGACATTTTTACAGCAGCTGTTTTTGGCTTCAGATGTTTTTTCTCTTACGTTCACTGACAGATGTAGCCCTCTTTGACATGTGGGTTATATGCACATCCTACTAGGAGTTAACTAGGCAAAAATCAAGAAAGCAAGCTGGCCCCTCCCTCTCTCTCCCATATAACACCCTGCTCTGCTTAGCATATCGGTTTTAATATGCCTAGTGCAAGGAGTTGACCTGGCTCCCTTATGGGACCTGCGTTTTATATTTTTTGCTACCGCTTTTTTATTTTTTTCAAGCTATCTGATGAAGACTGCTATCAAGAAGCTGGCTGGTGCATAGAGGATAACTAGAATCCTGCACTTTCCCCAGCACGGCCGACCGATGCAAGCTAGTCCTATGCTGTGGCCAGACCCGCCGCATTGTGCCTGTTCCGTGCGGGCGGCCAGTGGGTGACCCCCACTTACGCCCGTTGACCGGATTCTGTGCCTGTCCAGGGGCTTTGGCCTGCAGTATCCCTTTCCGGCTGTGGCTGAAGGTCTGCGACTGGGTGGCTACCTGCTACACCCATCGGAGTGGTGAGTGACCCCCTCTTTCCCCTCTAGGGGTGCGGAGGGGGGCGTGCTGGGCGTACTTTAGCGTTTTTCTGGCCGACCGGTGGAGGGTGGTCGCTGGGCTAGTGTCCTCCTGGGTGTCCTCCCTCCGCTCCGCACCCCCTTTAAAACCGCATCTGTGCGTTTTTATCGCCGCCATTTTGCCGTAGCCGCAGCCATTTTACTGAGGGTTACCCTCTAGTGCCAGCGGCGGCCATTTTACGGTAGTCACGGCCTGCTCACAGGCTTTGGTCTCTTGGCGGTGGCCATATTGGATGTCCCTGGAGCAGTGTAAAACGTGCTGCTGTCGTTTTACTTTTTGCTTGGGACAGCATGGCTGACTACAGACGGCGCTTCTTTCTGGCGGTCCTTTAAGCACTCCTGCTTGGAGCAGCACTGTGGGCACAAAACAGCAAGTATAGCTGGGCTCTCCCTGGGGTGTGGTAGCGGTGGGTGCAGTCCTCGTGGGGTCTCTCTGTCGTTCTGTGGGGCGGTGGTGGGGCTGCATTGTGGGGGTGTCAGATCATTTTTTCTAATTTTGACTGTCAGTTTCGGTGCGATGGCAGATGATCCTGCAGGCCCTTCTGAGGAGGAGTCAGCGGCAGTGCAGCCTGTGCTGGGGGCCCTGGTGTCCCTGGACCAGCTGAGGGCAGTGTTTGGGTAATTTCTTCCCAGGGTGGGGCCGAGCAACGCTCTGGGGGCCCCTAAAAAACGCCCGCCTCCCCCTTGTTCCTCAGGGGACGAATCCGAACCAGAAATGGCTTTGGGGGTCACGGGGAACCCCCATGGAACTCTGAGGGTGAGCTGGTACCCTCGGACGGCGAAGAGGACCAGGGGGCCTCAGTTGCGTGCGAAAAAGCGCTGGTGACTGCACTGATTTCTAATATCCGTGCTTCCTTGCGACGACCAGGCAGGGGAGTCGCAAGCGTCCGCATATGTTTGCGGGTCTGCTAGGTCGCCTAAGGCTTATCCTTATGATACATTTTTTGACCACCTGGTCTATCAAGAATGGCAGCGTACGCCCTACCTAAACGCTTCGCTATACGCTATCCCTTTGAGGATAGTTTTGTGAAGAAGTGGGCGTCCCCCACAATGGACCCTCCAGTGGCTCGTCTGAACAAGGGAATGACCATTCCGTTGGAAGGGTCCCCCTCGTTTAAGGACCCAGCTGATAGGCGGACTGAGGCAGTGTCCAAGGCTCTTATCCTGTTGGCAGGATCAGCCATGCGGCTGGCCCTGGCATCTGCCATGGCGGCGCAATATCTGTCTGAATGTATGGCAGAGCTGCAGAATGATTTGGACTGCGGCAGGATGCTGGAAGCGTTGCAGAAGGCAGACCATTTGTTTCAGGATATTCGGTACCTGTGTGATGCAGCTCTGGACCTGCTTCCCATGTTGTCAAAGATGTCTGTTTTTGCAGTCATTATCAGACGAGTTGTCTGGTTACGTTCGTGGACGCGTCCAAAAACAGGTCTTGTGGATTTTCCCTTTCAGGGTGGCCGTCTCTTTGGGTCACAGTTGGATGAAATCATCAAGGATTTCACTGGGGGGAAGAGTACTTTCCTTCCGGAGCCCAGGCGGCCGGAGTTCCGCCGCAAGTAGGGACCTGTCTTTTCGGGTCAGAAGAGGTTTTTTCGTGCCCCTGGCGCAGCGGGCAAGGGGTCGAGGCCCGGCAAGCCTGCCGCAGGGGCCGGGAAGCGACCTTGGCAGCACAAGAACGAAAAGACAAAGGACAAGCCCTCCTCTGCATGATGGGTTGCCGACCTTCGGGTGTGGGGGCGTCTTCTTGGGTTCGCAGACAGGTGGACTGCCCGCATTTCCGACCGTTGGGTGCAGGAAGTGGTGTCCTCCGGGTACAGGATAAGAGTTCAGCACTCTACCCCCAGACAGGTTCTTCCCATCGAACTTGAGACTACCTCAGGGGCGTCGGGAGGCCCTTTTAAGGGCTGTTCAGGCACTCTCCGACCAGGGGGTGATCGTGCCAGTACCTCAGTTGGAGAGGTTTCACGGTTTCTACTCAAACCTATTCGTGGCCTTTAGGTCAGGCCAGTTCTGGCCCTAAAGGCGCTAAACCACTATGCGAGAGCGTGAAAATTTCGGATGGAATCCGTCCGTTCGGTCATGGCCGCCCTGCACCAAGGGGACTTCATGGCGTCCCTGGATATCAGGGACGCGTATCTCCACGTCCCCATTTGTATCCGGCACCAGCGCTTTCTGCTCTTTGCGGTGGGAGATCTTCACTACCAATTCGTGGCACTTCCCTTGGGTCTGGCCTCGGCTCCTCAGGTGTTCACCAAGCTGGTGGCCCCGGTGCTGGCGCTACTGAGGCAGAGGGGCATTGCGGTGGTAGCATACCTCGACGACCTGCTCCTCAGAGCGGAGTCCGCTTTGGCTCTGGAGGAGAATGTGGCTATCACCTTGACCTCGTTAAAGGACTTCGGCTGGCTGATCAATCTGCAGAAGTTCACAGTGACAGCATCCTGTCGCCTGGAATATCTGGGTCTGATTCTGGACACAGAGCAGGCGAAGGTGTTCCTACCTCTAACCAAGTTACTGACACTGCAAGCAGCGGTGCGAACCCTGCTGTCACGCTGGGGGTCTTCCTTACGGTTTTGTATGCGGGTGTTTGGGCTCATGGTTTCAGCCTTCGAGGCGGTACCCTATGCCCAAAGTCACACTCGGCTCCTTCAGCGAGCAATTCTGTCTCGGTGGGACAAGTCCCCACTGTCCCTAGACCAGTTGATCAGATTGGATTCTCAGACCAGAGGGTCGTTGACATGGTGGCTTCGGGCCCCGACCTTAACGTTGGGGGGGGGGGGGGGAGTCTTCCCCTCAATTGGTCAATAGTCACGACGGGTGCCAGCCTATTGGGCTGGGGGGAAGGTCCTGGGGTAGTTTGTCTGCGCAGAGCTGCTGGTTGGCGCATGAATCTCGCCTTCCGATCATTGTGCTGGAGCTGAGGGCGATCAGGCTCTGCCTCTCCCACTGGACGGAAAGGTTACGCGACCTGTCGGTTCGGGTTCAGTCGGACAATGCCACGGCAGTGGCATATGTGAATCATCAGGGCGGAACGAGGAGCTCGGCAGCGGCTGCCTAAGTGGCTCTCATTCTGCTATGGGCAGAACTTCACGTGCTGGCGATCTCTGCCATCTACATTCCGGGCGTAGAGAATTGGCAGGCGGACTTCCTCAGTCGCCAGACGCTGGATCAGGGGGAATGGTCCCTCCATCCAGAAGTGTTCAGCCAGATTTGCCACAAGTGGGGCATGCCAGATGTGGACCTCATGGCGTTTCGGTTCAACCACAAAGTGAAAACTTTTGTGTGCGGGACGAGAGACCCATTGGCGGTCGCCACGGACTCGCTGGTAGCGCCTTGGGGTCGGTATCGTCTTCTGTACGCCTATCTTCCCATCAAGCTTCTACCTCGGCTACTGCGCAGGGTGGAAGCGGAGGGGTTTCTGATGATCCTAGTGCCTCCGGAATGGCCTCGGCGTCCGTGGTACGAATGGTGGCAGATGTTCCCTGGCGCCTTCCGCTGCGCGAGGATCTGTTGTCTCAGGGACCCATCTTGCACCCTGCTTTACCCTCGCTGGCTTTGAAGGCTTGGCTATTGAGTCCCAGGTGCTGAGGGATAAGGGTGTCGCTGACTCTGTGATTCCTACCATGCTGAAAGCGCGCAAGTGTACTTCGCGCAAGATTTATCATCGCGCCTGAAAGGCCTATATTGCTTGGTGGGGGGTGTAACCCGGGAACCCCCGCTCTTACGTTGTGTCCAGGGTCCTGGCCTTTTTGCAGCAAGGCCTGGATAAAAAATTGGCCTTGAGTACTCTCAAGGGTCAGATTTTGGCTCTGGCGATTCTTTTTCAGCGACCTTTGGTGTCACATTAGTTGATTCGTACATTTGTACAAGGTGTGTGCCATGTGACTCCTCAGATACGGTCGCCTATGGCACCGTGGGATTTGATTCTGGTGCTTTCTGTGCTGCAGAAGCCACCATATGAGAAGATCAGGGATATTCCCTTACAATTGTTGTCGCAGAAAGTGGCTTTCTTGGTGGCCATTACATCTGCTAGGTGGGTGTCTGAGTTGGCAGCGTTGTCCTGCAAGTCTCCTTACTTGGTCCTGCACAGGGACAAGGCGGTCTTGCGCCCGTCCCCTTCCTTTTTACCGAAGGTGGTTTCTTCTTTTCACAGTAATGAAGATATTGTTCTTCCTTCGTTGTGTCCGCATCCTTCACATCCTAAGGAATTTGAGTTACATTCATTGGATGTCGTGAGGGCTTTGCGGGTGTATTTGGCGGCTACTCTTTTCGGAAGTCTGACGCGTTGTTTGTACTGACGGACGGTCCGCGCAAAGGATTGGCGGCCTCGTCGGCTACTGTTTCCCGTTGGATCAGACAGACCGTGACCCATGCGTATTCTGTTCGGGGCAAAGTACCTCCTTTTCCAGTCACCGCTCATTCCACCAGGGCTGTTAGCACTTCCTGGGCTTTCAGGCACCAGGACTCGGTGTCACAGGTGTGCAAGGTGGCTAGTTGGGCCTCGGTGCACACATTTACTACGTTTTATAAAGTTGATGTTTCAGCATCTGCGGATGCTGCTTTTGGCCGTAAAGTTTTACAGGCGGCAGTGTAGGCACGGCTGGCGCCTCCTGAGAGGTTTCTGTTGGGTACAATTCAGTGTGCATGAGGCCTAAAGCAGTAGCTTCTCATACAATCTCTGTCCTTTTTCCCCCTCCTGTTTAGTATACATTAGCAGCAACAGTCTACTAAATGACTTGGACCCCTTTCACACGGAGGCGCTTTAAAGGTGCGATTTAGCTAAAAATAGCACCTGTAAAGCACCTCAAAAATCTCTCCCCATCCACCCCAATGTGAAAGCCCTGAGTGTTTTCACACCGGGGCGGTGCGCTTGCAGGACGTTACAAAAAGTCCTGCAAGCAGCATCTTTGGGTCGGTGCGGTGAACGGTAATATACCTCTCCTCCACTGCCCCTGCTCATTGAAAACAATGGGGCAGCGCTTCTGAAGCGGCTACACACTGCCTTGGAAGTGCGGAGCGCCGGCAATTTTAACCCCTTATGGGGGTTGGAAGTGCGGAGCGCCGGCACTTTTAACCCCTTATGGGGGTTAAAAGTGCACCGCTTCCACCGCCTTAGCGCCACTATAACAGCTGTAGATCCCCGCTGAAACTAGTGGGGATTTACCACAAATGCCCCACCACCCCCAGTGTGAAAGTACCCTTGTTCTAAATATATACAGGTCATAAGCGAGGATTAATTATGTACACTCTGTTAAGCACTCAGTTATCTTTATTGTTGGTAAATATAGTAGAGCTTCCAGATCAAATCTGAACAGTCTGCAGTTCAAACAAACAAATGATTTGCATTAGGATCTAGTCTGAGATAAGTGTAAGATCACATTTAGATATGCTTGAGATACATTTACTTTGACTGACATTGACTAAAAGCAAAGCAACATGATGCATTGCAAAAGCAACGATAAACATAAGTGTTTTGTGCTTCCAATTCAACTTTTGCACACAACATTACACATGACAAATGCTTTACAAATAATGTCTGAAGCAAAGCACAAATGCCTGTTTACACAAAATCTTCCTTCCAAACATTACATTAAACAAATGATGATGGAAGGAAAAAGTAATGGTTTTGCTTTTAAAATGGTGTATTTGTTCATTTTGAGACCCTTTGTGTGTTTTATTCATTGTTTTTGTGCTTTTGTTCCAGGGCTCTCAAATCTTGTGGTTTAGGTGGGGCTGCTCATGTGAAGTTGGTAGTGGAATGGGACAGAGAAACTAAGGAATAGTAAGTATATAAAGAGAAACGTGTCATTTGTCAGTCATAGGGGTGGTTCTTTAGACCCCTTTCGCTTTGCCGCCACTAGCAGGGTGCTTTTAACCCACCAGAAGGGGTTAAAAGCTCCCATATTGCTGTGCTTCCAAAGCGCCGGCCATTCATTCCAATGGCAGGGGTGGTTTAGGAGTGGTATATACAGTGCTCCCACACAGCCCCAAAGATGCTGCTTGCAGCGCTTTTTTTTCCCCGTCCTTCAAGCGCACTGCCCCAGTGTAATCACTCGGGCTTTCACACTGGAGCTGCAAGGGAGGCAGTTTTCAGGCGCTTTACAGGTGCTATTTTAAGCGCTAAAATCCTGAAAACTGCCTCAGTGTGAAAGGGGTCATAAAGACAGGGCATTTCAGACTGCTGTTTCAGCACAAGAATAGTATGTCAGATGTCTTGTCATCACATCTGCAGAGGTTAACAAGGGTGCCAATAACCTATATTTTATTTAATTTTTGTTTTTCATCTGGTTTGTTGGTCCTGTTTATCATGGGGAAAGTCTCCATCTGTTGCCCTAAGCAGCCAGATTCTAGAACTAATAAAAAAAGAAGCACTAAAATAATAACAGGATTAACTTGATTAATTGTTACAGGCTATAAACACATTTACATTTAACCCCACCCTAGCTGTTAAAGGTGAATCCTTAATGCAAATGACGTGTATTCTTTCTTGATTCTGTGTGATTTGCGTATTTCTTCCAGATCTGTGCAGTAATCCAAAGTGAAACTTTGCCTCTTTACAAGAGCTTCCTGTGATAAGTCACTGCTGCTCTTGCTCCTTGTGACTAGTCTGGTCTCTGCCCCTCCTGTAGCTTTCTGCAGGTAGCATATAGTAGGCTGGGCCCCTCCTGTGGCTCTCCTCTCTGTGCCGGCTATGTGCTTCACAACCAGGATGTCACTACTACATTTACCAGGGAATATCTGGGTTTGCAAAGGCATCTGGTGCACACAAACTGAATTTGTTTTGTAGCAATTGTAGATTATATTAACCACTTGAGGACCGCCCGCTGTCTTTATATATCAGTACTTTGACGTTAAATACCGGGGTTATGGCAGCAGATAGCTGCTATAACCTTGGTATTTTCTTAAACGGCGGGCGGTCCGCTTTCAGGTAAAAGTGGTCTCCGTGGCGGATTCGCCTTTTATCGATGGCGGGAGAGGTGCCCTCCCACCGCATCCCTGTTGTCTCCCCGTTTACCAGATCTGTCTGTAGCGGCGGAGACGACCCGGTCCTTTCTCCTGAGAGGCAGGAAGTCGAGTGAGGGAATGATGGCCCCCCCACTTGACTCAGTGTCATTGGATGACGGAAGCGACGTCAGATGTCACTTCCACCCAACGGCCTTAAAGAGACCATTTTTTTTTTATTGCATAAGTGTAATTGTGAGATCTGAGGTCTCTTTGACCCCAGATCTCACATTAAAGAGTTCCTGTCATGCTTTTTTTCTAGAGATGTTTACATTCCTTGTAATAATAGAAGTGATCTGAAATTTTTTTTTTAAAGGGACAGTGTAAAAATAAATAGTAAAATAAATAAGAAAAAAAAGGTAACGTGCCCCGTCCCTCCGTACTCATGCGCAGAAGCGACCGCATATGTAAACGGTGTTCAAACCACACGTGAGGTATCACTGCGATCGTTAGAGTGAGAACAATTCTAGCACTAGACCACCTCTGTAACTCAAAACTGGTAACTTGTAGAAATTTTTAAACGTCGCCTATGGAGATTTTATATGTCAAATATGTCGCCATTCCACGTGCCGGCGCGATTTTGAAGCATGACATGTTTGGTATCAATTTACTTGGCGTAACATTATCTTTAACAATCTTTCTTATTTTTAATTTAAAAAAGTGTATTCTTTTTTAAAAAAAATCGTGTTTGTAAGAATGCTGCGCAAATATGGTGGGACATAAAGTATTTCAACGACCGCCATTTTATTCTCTAGGGTGTCTGAAAAAATTATATAATGTTTGGGGCTTCTAAGTAATTGTCTAGCAAAAAAAAAACTGGTTTTAACTTGTAAACACCAATTGTAAAAAATAGGCCTGTTCCTTAATTGGTTAAATTGAAAGTTTTTGTACCTGGAGGTTCAACTTTAAAGTGAGAGTCTAGTCAAATCCTAACTATACTTGGTGTTGCTAAGCCCACAACAGTAAAATCAGTCTGTATATGCAGTAAAGCATGCTTGTTATACTCACTGTCGAACCTAAGGGGTAATTCTGTGTAATGTGTAAAAAAGCTGTTTGATCCTGTCTTCTCTGATCCTCCCCTTCTTCCACTGTCCCCAATCTACTGATAAGACAGCCTTTGGAGTCACTGTGCACATGCTCAGTTTGGTGTCATTTCTAGAGTTTTTTTCTTCTTGGGTGCATGTGATCTGCAAAGGGCCAATCAGCACTGTCCAGACAGAGGGTCAGGGGTCCTGCAGCATCATAGGACAGTCAGAGTAGAACGAAAATTCCTCCTACAAGCGTTAACTAGACACTGATTGAAGTCACAAGACTGCTATATACTGCTAATGACAAAATGTATTTAACAGTTTATATTCACTGAAATAATTGCATGTACTGTGGGAGACCAGATCTAGTGAATGCAGGCTCCTGAGTTTAGTAATACGTTAAACCTGCTCCCACTCCCATTCCAAGCCTATTCGAACTACCCTGTAAAGCCGTGCTCACCAAGCCTTCTAAAAAAAGGACCAGTTTACTGTCCTTAAACCTGTAGGGGGGGGGGGGGGAGCAGATTATGGCCAGTGGAAGTAAACAATGCCCCATCATTGGTTTCAATAAGAGGAATAGAGACCTATTGCATCAGTGGGAGGAATAGTGCCCCATTATCGTTGGTCAGTGGATGGAATGGTGCCCTATCATTGGTGTCAGTGGATAGAATAGTGCCCCATCATTTGTGTCAGTGGATGGCCTACAGGCTGCAGCTTGGAGGCCACTGCCGTAAAGGAAAGATGTCTATACTTGGCTATGATGAGGGCACTCCGGTCCTTTCATATGACCTCTCCAGTGACCAGCTTCAATGAAGAGGCGCCTGCAACAGCTGAAAAGCCTATGCAGTGCCACCACCCATAGGTTTGCTATGGGGAATCTGTTGGCTGCCCCTCCTTTACTCTGCAGCCAGCACTGGAAGCCGATCATGTAACCAGAATGGAGCGCCTTTAGTATAGGTAAGTATAGGCATCTTTCCTTTATGGGGTAGGCTTAGAATGGGGGTTTTTGGAGCAGGTTTAAGTATAATTAGGATTTGACTGCACTTCTGCTTTAAGCCACTGCTGCCATGCTGATGTGCAAATTATGGTAACCCCACAACAATCAGTTAGTGTTAAGCTTTTCATTAGTTGGGCTACAGTATCCTCAAATTAGTTTGGTTATTGTTCTTTTCACTGCTTTACTCAATAAGTCAATGTAAAGGGAAAACCCCATCTAAAATGGATCTCACATTTTAAAGTGTAGGGATTAATTGCCGCCCGGGTCTTTACTGCATTTAGGACCCCATTGGGAAGCCCTTGTCTATGTCAACATGGATTTTTTCCATCCTTGTAAGTGTTCATCCACCTATAGAAAAACGTAAAGGTCATGGAAATGCTGTATTGTCTCTCTACAGTGGGTTTTCACATACGAATATACAAAGATCCCACTTGGTAATAACTTTATCTTAACTTGGTTATAAGACCAAGCCCAGCTTTTTTTGTTTCTTTTTCTGGCCGCTGAGGAATCTTCCTGTCTTGCTACTGGATAACGGTAAAAACACAGATTTTTCAAGGTCTACCTCCAACACTACCAGAATATGATTTTTCAGTTTTTTAGGTGCCATTTCCATTTAGGTATATGACAAGGGAAGTTTGTGATGGGTAGAGTGGTTCCCTCAGAGTCAACCAGCTACCCAAGTCACCCAATATATGTTCTGTTCTGTTTTCAGAGTTCAGAGCATATGGCGTTCTTATGGCTGCCTACTTTTGTTTGAAAACCTGTTTTGATAGCTTAGTTGATATAGGCTACACTTGTCTAGTTTTATTAGTCAGCTTGAAAGGTGTCTGCTAACCTGCAATGTTAAGTGCAGCTCCGTAATTGCCTCAGTGACAAGCTTGTCTGAATATTCTCCAGGCAGAGCTGAGGTTCTGTTCTTCGGTGCAAGGCAGCAGGAACTGATCATCTGCTGCTGTCGGAAATGAGGTTTGTTTCTAACATTTGGCTGCGGGTTTCATGTGCACTCCTTGACAGCAATCTGTGTCAAAACTAAATTACCTCATTCGTCACTAAATTCAGCCTTTGAATTCATTTTAGTATGTGATTGATGCTGTTTCAGCTTCTTTACATCGTTAGGCTCATAAGGATTTGCATTCACAGATGCTCTCTGCATATACAGTATATGCAGTATTGGCTGTTACTTTCCATTAATACTCCTTGCTTCTGAGCATGTGCAATGCAGGTACTCATGTCGTTTGGTTCATAAACAGCCCTGGTTTGGGGCAGTGCAGAATCATGTTATGAAAGGCTGCATTTCTGCCCAGAAACATGTTAGAAACTTGTTGACTCCAGCCTCTTCAGCATAGTTGCATTGTTTCCTGGATAATGCTTACTGTTCACTGAGTGTTTTTTTTTTTTTTTTTTTATGACTGGAGTTCTACTTTAAAGCGGAACCCACAGTAAAATGCAAAGTTCACATATAAAGATCTGTCACTCATTAAAGGATAAGTAGGGCCAACGCTCTTTTGCCCCTACTTCTCCTGTGGGTCACAGTAGACCCCTGTTCAGCTGACAGCTGGGAAAAGTATGCTGTTGGCTGATGCCATCCAGCTGGTATAGGGTGTAGAGGGATTTCTGTTTTAATGTCGGGATCCACCCATATGCCTGATCCCCGTCCCCGCCACAGTCCGCCACTTCAGCGATGGGTAGAGTAGAGAGCCGATGACTGACAGCCACCGCTCTTTGCTCACTGAAGACCAAGAACCGAGTGATCAGTGGTTTTTGATCGCTCAACTCTCGGTCTTCAAGGTAGTAGGGGACAGATGCAGCATTGGACCGATGCTTTGTCCACCTAGGCGAGTATGTTTGTTTTTTTTTTCTTTCTAAATTACACATTTCTCTTTTTAGTCACAAAAACACTTGTTGGGTAAAAAAGTTACAAAAAACAGTGTGTCATTCCAACAAGGGAAGTCTAAATCTACTGTGTAAAAAGTGAAACGCGCATACACACACAATGAATATATATATATTTATTATTACACACTGTATATACCGTATCTCACAAAAGTGAGTACACCTCACATTTTTGTAAATATTTTATTCTATCTTTTCATGTGACAACACTGAAGAAATTACACTTTGCTACAATGTAAAGTAGTGAGTGTACAGCTTGTATAACTGTAAGTTTGCTGTCCCCTCAAAATAACTCAACACACAGCCATTAATGTCTAACCCGCTGGTAACAAAAGTGAGTACACCCCTAAGTGAAAATGTCCAAATTAGGCCCAAAGTTTCAATATTTTGTGTGGCCACCATTATTTCTCCTATCGTTCACTGACAGATGCAGCTCATCATGACGTGTGGGGTTTATGTCCAACTAGGAGTTAACTAAGCAGGGAAAAGAAACAGCTGGCCCCTCCCATGGGGGCCGTCCTCTCTTCCCACATAAACCCCCCTCATAGCATAGCTCTTCAGTTTCAATGCCTAGTTTGCAAGGAGTTGACCTGGCTTCCCCTTAGGAGAATTGTGGTCCTGTTTTGTGACCATTTTTTATTTTAATTTTCCTTTATTTTTATTTGTCGTCTATCAAGATCGATCTGCTATCTAGAAGCCGGTCGGGGCATAGAGAGTCCATGGGCTCTGTACTTTCCCCGACCTGGCCGACCAATGTGAGCCAGTCCCGCCGTATGGGGACCCGCCGCATCATGCCCCTTCCGTGTGGGCGGCCTGGGGTGATCCCCCCTTGCGCCCAGCCCCGAATGCGATTCGGGAAGGGCAATTTTCTGGCCTGCAGCATACCGTCCAAGCAGGGGCGGAAGGTCTGCGACTGGGTGGCTACTCGTCGGAGTCGTGAGTGAGAGTTCCTGCCTTCCCCCCTTTTTAGGGGCGGAAAGGGGGACCGACGACAAAAAAAAAAAAAAAAAAATTCTTGCTGGGTAGCCGGCGGTAGGGGCTCGTGGAGCTCCTGTTCACCCCCTGCACACCCGCCCCTTCCCCCCCCCCGCACCGATAGTCTAGCGCCGTTCGTGTCGTTTTTCGCCGCCATGCAGCGATCGGCTGCCGTTTTGCCGTAGCCGCAGACATATTGGGCTTATGGGGCTTTCCCTCTAGCGCTCAGAGCGGCCGTTTGCGGTACTGCATGTTCCCTGAAGGTGTTTTTCGGCCTCTAGTGTTTAACGGTGGCCATTTTGACTGCATGCCTCTGCAATACATGTGTGTGCTGCATTTTCCCTTCTCTGTGGAATGGTGGTGATCTGGCGGCGCGGCTCTTTTGACTATCCTCCAGGGTTGCAGGCAGCGGAACAGCAAGTATAGCTGGGCTCCCCTGTGGGTGCTGGTGGTTGCGGGTGCAGTCCTCCTGGGTTCCCTGGTGCACTGTGGGGCGGTGGTGTGCGGCAGTGTGGGGGTGCCTCATCATCTTTTTTAGTATCACCTGGTGTCACTGAGGGGAGATGGCAGATTACACTGCTGAACCTGCTGAGGAGGCGCAAGGGGCATTTTTGGACCAGCTGTGGGCGGTCTTTAGTGAATTTCTCCCCCGGGTGGATGTTGCCCGACAGGCCCCCAAGAAGCGTCCCCCTCCTCCTCTTTATTCATCAGGGGAGGATTCTGATCCGGAAATGGCCTCAGGTGTCTCAGGGACCCCAGTGGATCTGTCTGATGGGGAACTGGGCCCATTGGACGGTGAAGAGGATCAGGGGGCGGCGGCTGCGCGCAAAAAAGCGTTGGTTGCTACCATTATCACTGGCATTCGCACTATGCAGCGACTGGGTCAGGATGGCGAATCGCAGTCTGCTGCGTATGCGTGTGGGTCCTCTAGGCCCCCTAGGGCTCCCAAGGCTTACCCCTACAATCAATTTTTTGATCATTTTCTTTATCGTGAATGGCAGCGTCTGCAGCACTCTTCTTCACTGTCAAAACGGTTCGCTGCTTTTTCCTTTGAGGAAAGCTTTTTGAAAAAATGGGAATCGCCTGTGGTGGACCCACCGATAGCCCGCCTTAATAAGGCGATGACCATCCCTCTGGAAGGGACTCATTCCTTTAAGGATCCCGCTGATAGAAAAACCGAGGCGCTTTTAAAGTCGCTGTTCCTGGTGGCAGGTTCTGCTGTGCGGCCAGCCCTGGCGTCCGCCATGGCGGCACAACATCTATTTGAGTGTATGGAAGCGCTCCAGAAGGATCTGGAAAATGGTCGCCTGATGGATGCGCCGCAGAGGGCAGAGTTTTTGCTCCAAGAGTTCAAGTACCTTTGTGATGCGGCCGTTGATTTACTGCCGATGTTATCCAGAATAATGATTTTTGCCGTCATACTCAGACGGACACTTTGGTTGCATTCTTGGTCCGGCGACCATGCTTCCAAAAAAGGTCTTGTTGACCTCCCTTTTCAGGGTGGACGTCTATTTGGTCCACGTTTGGATGAGATAATTAAGGCCTTCACAGGAGGTAAGAGTACCTACCTTCCAGAGCCCCACAGGCGTGAGTTTCGCCGCAGACAGGGGCCCCCTCCCTCGGGTCAGAAGAGGTTTTTTTCGCGCCCCGGGCGCAGCAGGTAAAAGGGACCCGCCCCGGTAAGGTTGCTGCAGGGGCCGGAAGAAGGCAGTGGCAGTTCGGGTGGGGGACGTCTTCTGGCGTTCGCAGGCCGGTGGTTGGCTCACATTCCCGATAGTTGGGTCCGGGAAGTGGTGTCCGCCGGGTACAGGATAGAGTTCAGCACTCTATCCCCAGACAGGTTCTTCCCATCGAACTTGGGGCTCCCGCAGGATCGCCGGGAGGCCCTTTTTGGGGCTGTCCAAGCATTTTTGGACCAGGGGGTGATCGTGCCAGTGCCTCCAGAAGAGAAGTTTCAAGGTTTCTACTCGAATCTATTCGTGGTTCCCAAAAAGGGGGGGGTTCGGCCAGTACTGGTATGTCAGGGCATGGAAATTCCGGATGGAATCTATCCGCTCGGTCGTGGCCGCCCTTCAACAGGGGGAATTTCTGGCGTCCCTGGACATCAGGGATGCGTACCTCCATGTACCCATTCGTCCACGGCATCTGCGCTTTGTGGTGGGAGACCTCCATTTTCAATTTGTGGTACTCCCCTTCGGCCTGGCCTCAGCACCTCGAGTTTTCACAAAACTGCTAGCCCTGGTGTTGGCATTGCTCTGACAGAGAGGCATTGCGGTGGTAGACGACCTGCTCCTGCGAGCGCAGTCCGCCTCGGCTCTGGAGGAGAATGTGAGAATCACAATGACATCGCTGCAGGACTTCGGCTGGTTATTCAACCTGCAGAAGTCGTCGGTCTCTCCATTCCGTCGCCTGGAGTATCTGGGTCTAATTCTTGACGCAGAGCAGGCAAAGGTGTTCCTCCCTCCAGCCAAGTTGCTGTCTCTGCAGTCGGCAGTGCAAACTCTCCTGTCGCACCGTCGGTCTTCATTACGGTTCTGTATGCGGGTGCTGGGGCTCATGGTCTCGTCGTTCGAGGCGATACCATTCGCCCAGAGTCACACTTGTCTCCTTCAGCGAGCAATTCTGGCTCGGTGGGACAGGTCCCCTTGATCCTTGGACCTTCTGATCCGTTTGAGCTCACAGACCAGAGCATCTGACTTGGTGGCTTCGGGACTCGGCCCTGACTCAGGGGAAGCCGTTTCTGCTCCTTCAGTGGGTGATCATCACCACGGATGCCAGTCTTTCAGGCTGGGGAGGGGTCCTGGGGCAACTGTCTGCCCAGGGCTGTTGGTCGGCACAGGAGGCTCGCCTCCCCATCAATGTATTGGAGCTGAGCGCAATCAGATTGTGCCTATTTCACTGGACAGTGAGATTGCAGGGTTGTCCGATTCAAATTCAATTGGACAATGCCATAGCAGTGGCGTATGTGAACCATCAGGGTGGCACAAGGAGTCCAGCGGCAGAGGCAGCTCTGATACTACGTTGGGCAGAACGTCACGTTCCGGCAATCTCTGCCATTTACATTCCAGGTGTGGAGAACTGGCAGGCGGACTTTCTCAGTCGCCAGACGCTGGACCAGGGAGAGTGGTCTCTCCACTCGGAGGAGTTCATTCAGATTTGCCACAGATGGGGGACGCCGGACGTGGATCTCATGGCGTCTCAGTTCAATCACAAGGTGGAGACCTGTGTGTCCAGAACGAAGGATCTGTTGGCAGTGGCCACGGACGCTCTGGTGGCCCCCTGGGGCCGTTACCGTCTTCTGTACGCCTTCCCTCCGATAAAACTGCTTCCGCGATTGATACGCAGGATAGTGGCGGAGGGGATACCAATAATCCTGGTGGCTCCAGATTGGCCTCGGCGCATTTGGTACGCTGACGTGGTGCAAATGGCACCGGTGACGGTTGTCTAGGAAGCAAGACCTGTGTGTCCAGAGGTGGAACACTAACTTGACTCTGCGGTACTCTAGGTGCAGGCCGCAGGGGGTAGACACCGTTTAGACTTACTTGAGGAGGCTCACCTCTCTGGTGAGAGGGACCAGGTCGCAGACCGCTGACTCTTTCAGGC
>BLSH010076090.1:3261110-3273214 GCA_018402905.1 Glandirana rugosa | reverse complement strand
TTATTTATTTATTTTTTTTTTTTTTCTACATGGATTATATTTCAGGGTTTTTTGTTTTTTTTTGTTTTTTCAAATATGAATTTATTGATGAAACATGACATATGGGATTGCTCCCCAACAATATCTGAACAGGTAAATATCGGATATAGCAGCATTCGATAAGACACATATCGCATCAGGTTCACAGTAGCGGCCTTAAACTGGTGGAAGTATTTAATCAAACATATCTGTACAACTCCAGTGTGGTAGTAATTATGTCAAGCCACAAGTCGCTTGCCCCGATATTCTATATTAATGCTTGATAATGTTGCCAATCAGACAGAAATAGAAAAAAGAGAAAAGGACAGTGTAGTTCAGGAGAGAAAGGTAAGTAAAGGAGAAGTGGAGGTGAGGAGGGGCTGGCGATGGTCTAACATTCTACTATGGGATGTATCTGGATATTTCGTTTTTTATGGACTCTTTTTGCAGATTGAGCACTTTATTATAAGTTTAATTGTTTTGGCTTGTGGAACTTTTTTCAGGATTGCAAATGCAACGTGATTCATATTGAGCACTTATAGGATGCACCACCAATAATGTGTGTGTGATTTAAAGAGAGAGTACATGTTATTAGACAGTTTATTATTTTCTTTTGATTTTTTTCAAGCACAACCAATTATTCGATTCAGGCAGCGCCATCTTACCTCCTCTTCCCTTGTACTTTTCTTAGCAGCTGCTATTATTTCCTTTCAGTCTCTTGTTGAAACTCTATAGAGAGCCCCAACAGTGCACAGAAAAAGGGGGAATGAGTCACTCTTCTGAGCGGTATATGTAGTCTGACCTTTAACAGTCTAGTTCTTCAAACAATAAGCTTTATTCGGCATGTGTTTTTTAATCCTGCAGTCTTTTTGGTAACACAGAAGAGGAGTATGTGCCTGACTCAGAAAGTGTACGCCTGCAGCGGGAGATTCATCACCAGCCACAGTGCTGCAGCCTCTCCCAGTGTTTTCAGCTGTATACCAAAGAGGAGCAGGTGAGTTGCACTCTCTAAAGTGCTGTGTGTTTCTGACCTATTTAACAATTATTTTGAAAGCAAAGTTCACTGAATATTGACCTTATCAGTAGGTTGAAACACCCAGCAGATTTTGTTTTCTCACAATATATTTTTATTAATTATTACAGAAAGAAAAAAGTACAGACCTTAGAAAAACAATAGTGCCCATAAATATGATACTTAACAAATCTACCTCTTTGCTTACATTGCTATAAAAATATTAAGACAGCATTGCAAATTTGAGAAAACAGCACATAAAGCAAAAAAAAATGTGTTTACGGTTTTGGATACCAAAAGTCATATATATATATAATATGAAAGGGAGAAAAAAAAGAAAGGAGGGAATGGACCCGTTAGCAGATTTCTTCATTGGCAAGACCTGTACACTCAAGTTCCAGGCGTTTTTCTGCCAGCTCTGGCCACTGGAATGATTTTGCCTTTGATTTTGTTCTAATTTAATCTGAAGTATACAATCCAAAATCTGTGTCAAGAGGAGGCTTATAAAAAAGTGGGTCTAAAATGTAACTTTAGGTACACTGTAAAGTACACTTGATCCTTAACTTGAATATACATCAAACGTAAAAAAAGAGAAACCTTGAGGCTGCCATTGCTTCTGAGTAGGAGCTGCAACAATCAAGTAGTGCATTAGGTCAGAATTTCTTATCCACACACTTGTGGGTCATTAATTTTCATTGCAACAAGAGGGGTCGTTCTGACAGGCAGACTAGCACCTTCAGAAAGAGTTGAATGTCAGTTTCCATTTTTCTTTGGCATTTTCCTCTGTTACTTTTAAGTATTTTACCGTTTAAGTCAATTAAAAAAAAAAAAGTGGCCATAATTAACTGAAAGTTTTCATTTGCTGAAATTGATACTGTACAAAATTTCTCACTGAAAGCTAATGGTCCATTTTCTGTGATGAGTCAAACATTCCCAGCAGCCCATAACCCACCTATAGGGTATGGATAATAACCCCCATGTGTACCTAATTTCCAAACTCTGGCCTATTTTTCAGAGATTTCTCTCCTAAAATGTACCCGTTTTTGAATATTCATGAAAGTGATGATAAAACCCCTGCATTTAAGATGTTTTACTTCAAATGGAAAATGTCAGCTTGGAGTCTGAAATATTTACATTCTTTAGATGCTTTCTGTGGTCTAGCTATGTTTGCATTTGAAGACATCTGTCATTGCCTATTTTATTAGGCAGAAAAATTGAACTGTAGAACCTTTGATAAACATATTAAAACATTTGGGTGGGGAAAGCAGAAAGACAGATTTTGCTTGATTTATCTAGGTATAAGAAAACTAAGATGAGTTAAAATCACACTCTATATCCGGGATCTCCAAACTTTCTAAACAAAGGGTCGGTTTACTGTCCTTCAAACTTTAGGTGGGCCGCACTGTGGCCAGTGGGAGAAGAAAAAGGACTTGCATCAGTGGGAGTAAACAATGCTCTATGATTGGTATTAGCTGGAGAAATAGTGCCCCATCTTTGGTGTCAATGGGAGGAGTAGTGCCCCATCATTGGTGTCAATTGAAGGAGTAGTGCCCCATCATTGGTGTCAATGGTAGGAATAGTTCCCCATTGTTGGCTTCAGTGGCAGGAACTATGTCTGCAACAGTGGGGGGGAATAATGCCCCAAGGACCGGATAAAAGCAAGTAAAGGACCACATTTGTTTTTTGTTTTTTGTTTTTTTGCTGCAGTAAAGTGCAGACACAGGTGGCTGTGTGTACCTCCAGCAACCCAAAATCCTACTGTTAGAGCAGGTAAAGCTCTTCTGACAATATTAAAGCTTGCCCTCATCCTGTGCATTCCGTTTTGGCTAGTGAGGCAGCCCATCATAATGATAAACCAGTAGCAATGTGTAGAAAGTAGGAGATATCTAGAGCTTTGGCTTTTAACAAAACAGCCCAGCAAGATGTTAGAACAGCCAATTGCAAAACACTAATGCTGTCACATGATCCATTATAGCTGAAAGTTTGGGGTATTTTTCCTAGTTCCTGGTGCTGAATAGATCGTCGAGCAGTGATAGTATGCAGGAGGGGATTAGGTAATCTAGGTAAATTGTTGCTTGACCATACATTGGCAAACGGTGACTAAAAACTTTACTTGTTCAATGGCAAGTCTGTATGCAAGTGTGCACACGTCGGGCAAACTTATATGTTTGTTCTTTGGTAGGGGTCAACTTTCTCTAGAACCTGTTTGCCAGGGCAAGCTAAGACCAGGCATATCCTGGAAATCTACAGGCACATTACTATCCCTTAATCGGGTGACGTTTTGTTATATCTTCTGGCACCTTTGGAGCCATGCAGTACCTGATTTAGCAATGACCGTTATTGAGCCATGAGCTATAGTGTAAGGTTTCTTTCTGCTGGAGGGATATCGGAAACCATTGAGTGATTCAGGCTTGACTGTCTTTTCAATTCTCAGTGGACTTTGCCTTTAAAGTACCCCTGCGGTGTCTGATAAATATGTGGGCTGCTATTTCTGACCTCCTTAAATCGCTTATTGTCTATATCTTTGTCTGAACCCCAGACTCATGACAACTATGCAGGAAATTTAAAGTTAAAGAAATATCAGAATCCCTTATTCATTTTTAAGAAAGTAAAAGCCTACTCATTGGACAGCCTCCCCAATCAAAACAAAGCCTCATTGTGGTTTCAGCCTAATATATTGCATAATGTTATCTTTGAATGTTAATATTTAGTCCTCCTGTGTAAGAAAAATTAACCATTTATCTGTTGCTCATTTCTTGTTATCTACTTTCTCAAAATAATTAAAATATTGAAAGGGAAAGTGCTCATATTTGTCACCAGACATATTTCCTTAAGGGAATGCTGCAGGTTCCAATCTGCTTGCATACTTAAATGTGTAGGGCTTTTAGGAGCAGCATAGAATTCTTAGTTTCTTTACAGCTAGATCCGCACATTGCCACTTACAGTGCTTTCATTGCATGGACTGAGACTGTAAAAAGGGAATTTACAAATACGGTCTTTCATTTTGGATGCATGCTAGACAACACTTGATGTATATTTTCAGGCTGTTAAAATGAATACAATTTAAATGTACAGAAAAATTGTAATCAAACGTTTCCAGTGCTTGTAAATGTTTTAGTCAGGTCTATTGATTATTCATAGACTTTCTCTGCCATTGAGGAACACATGGAAGTCTTTCACCTTGAGGTCATACTGCAACTTACAAGAGGTTTGGACAAAAAAGTATGCCAGCAAAGACATAACCCTGTCTACTACCAACATGTCTCAGTTTTTAGCTATGATGCGTTGAACATCTTTTGTTTGAATCTGCTGTGTAAAAAAAACTGAAATAGTTCTGCTTTATGCCCCCCTCTACCTCCCTTTTTGGGTGTTTGTTTTTTTTTTTTTAAGGGCCTGGGTACATAGTTTAGACAGGTAGCGACTTTCACTTCCGCTGGAAATCACCTAGGCGATCCCAGCCGGAGTTCAACACGAAACCCCAGAAACTCCGAATTCTGAATCGCTACAGTCTTTGCCAGATAAGCTCATCTTAGATTAGCCATAGTCTTCAGCTATTTCTCCCAAATTAAGAGATTGTTTCAGTACTTATCAATGCTGTGTATCCCTTCCTGAAACTAGGTGATTAATCTGTTGCTTCTAATACTGTTTACGGTCTTTGGTCCTTTAGAGCCCCTAAGGCCACACGACTCCTCGCTTGCACTTGCTGTTTACAGTGACTGAACTTTTGACCAGATCTTTATTCCCACAAACGCTTATTAGCCTTGTTCTTGCTTGGGAAGGATTTTGTGCAAAGCTGGGCTATGTGGCTTTGTCACTCTAAGACAAGCAACCATCGTACCTGTAAAGACCCGTGCATGGGTCTTCTATCATTGCAGATGATAGAAGGTGGTCTTCAAGCTTTCCAAGGCCATGAGTAATCCAACGCTTTGCTTTTGCATGATAGCCTTGGATCTAATAGTAGCCTCCTTCAGGTCTGTCTGATTTTCCCAAATTTACTCCAGAACCTTGCAAGGCAACATTAAGTCATAGTTCCTGGACAGTTCAAGGAAGAAAGCTCTGGTAGTCGCACATCTGTGGTATACTACAGAGTTGAATGCAGTGGCAACCTCAGCCTGGACTCCGATTGGCCACGCCCCAACGCAATTCACTCCGCTCCCTGGGATTCCTGGACAGGCCGATTTGTTTGGTACCAAGGATCAGGTTATCCTGTGGCTTAGTGGCACCAGCTCTGGAATTGGGGAAGTCCTTCCTTCTCAACTCTTGGATGATCCTCATGATGAATGTCCTGCGCACTCACTGTTCGTCATCTGAATCTCGTCTCCTAATCAACATTCTGGAACTTTGCAGATGACCTAGCTCTGTCTAGTGCTGGACCAGCCTGCTGAAGGGTCATCCTTTGCAGATTAATTTGAACAGCACCAGTGGCGATGGCTTATATCAATCATCAGGGAAGAAAGAGAAGCCTTGCCATGGCAAGAGAGATTGAATTGTATTCTGAGCTGCTGAGTGGTCTCTACGCCTGGAGGTGTTCCAGGATGGTCATGGGTAGGGGATGCCGAATGTGGACTTCCTTCCAGGTTTAACATCAAACTGGACAGATTTATCTTCAGGTAAAGCGAAAACCATAGATGTTCTTGTGGGTTCTTGCGATCAGTACACCCTGATCTTTTGCCATTCCTCCTTGAAACTTCTTTGCAGGAATGAGATGGAGAGCATTCTGATGATCCTCATTCCTCTGGACAAGCCCAGGTGAATGTGTTATGCTAGCCTGATAAGATTCCTGGTGGACACTGTGGGCTCTGCCAGATCGTCAGGATCGCATATCTTAAGGATAAATTTACCATCCTACTTCATGGGGGCCAGCTTTAATGGCACGGCTGTTTAAGCCCAGGTTTGGAGATGCAAGGGCATCTCTAAATATTTGATTCCTACTAAGCCGAAGGCAAGAAAGGCCGCTGTACAATAGGTCTGCCATTGAACATGAAAGGCATACTTTTCCTGGTGTAAGTCTCAGGGCCTTCACCCTAGTTTTGTGGGAAGAATCCTTTCCTTTCTGAAGCTGGGTCTGAACCAGCATTTGGCTCAACAGATTTCTCTTTTGTTTCAGAGATAGTTGGCCTCTCACTCTTTAAGACCTTTTGTACCGTTAGTCTCCTGTGTGGCTCCCCCTGTCTGCTCCCTTGTGACTTCATGGGATCTGAATCAGGTGCTATCTGCACTTTGGGAACCCCAGTTTAAGCCCGTCTGACATTCCATCCCATACTCCCACCCACCAGGTGGTATTCCTTTTAGGCATTTTGCAAAGCGAGTGTCTGAACTGGCAGCTTTATACTGTAAGTTACCTTCTATCTGGTTTTGCATAGGGGTAAGGTGGTGGGGCCTAAGACTTCCTTCTTGCTTTAGGTATTTTATGACTTTCACCTCAACCAAGACACTCAATAAACTAAAAAAACCTGCATTATATTTATACATACAGTATCTCACAATAGTGAGTACACCCTTCACATTTTTGTAAATAGTTTGTTTTCATGTGGCAACACTGAAGAAATGACGCTTTGCTACAATGTAAAGTAGTGAGTGTACAGTTTGTATAACAGTGTAAATTTGCTGTCCCCTCAAAATAACTCAAAACACAGCCATTAATGTCTAAACCTCTGGCAACAAAAATGAGTACACCCCTAAGTGAAAATGTCCAAATTGGGCCCAAGTAGCCATTTTCCCTCCCTGGTGTCATGTGACTCATTAGTGTTACAAGGTGTTAAATTTGGTGTTATCACTCTCTCTCTCTCATACTGGTTACTGGAAGTTCAACATGGCACCTTATGTCAAATAACTCTTAAGAATCTGAAAAAAATAATTTTGTATACATAAAGATGGCCTAGGCTATAGGAAGATTGCCAAGACCCTGAAACTGAGCTGCAGCACGGTGGCCAAGACCATAAGTCGCTTTAACGGGACAGGTTCCGCTCAAAGCAGGCCTCACCATGGTCGCACAAAAAAGTTCAATGCGCATGCTCAGCATCATATCCAGAGGTTGACTTTGGGAAATAAATGCATGAGTGCTGGCAGCATTGCTGCAGAGGTTAAAGGGGTGGTCGGTCAGCCTGTCAGTGCTCAGACCATACGCCGCACACTGCATCAAATTGGTCTGCATGGCTGTTGTCCCAGAAGGAAGCCTCTTCTAAAGATGATGCACCAGAAAGCCCTCAAACAGTTTGCTGAAGACAAGCAGATTAAGGACATGGATTACTGGAACCATGTCCTGTGGTCTGAGACCAAGATAAATGTTTGTTTTTTGTGCAGATGGTGTCAAGCGTGTGTGGCGGCAACCAGGCGAGGAGTACAAAGACAAGTGTGTCTGGCCTACAGTCAAGCATGGTGGTGGGAGTGTCATGGTCTGGGGCTGCATAAGTGCTGCCGGCACTCGGGAGCTACAGTTCATTGAGGAACCATGAATGCCAACATCTACTGCAAAATACTAAGGCAGAGCATGATTCCCCTCACTTCAGTGACTATGCCACAGGACAATATTCCAACATAACGACCCTAAACACACCTCCAAGACGACCACTGCCTTGCTAGAGAAGCTGAGGGTAAAGGTAATGAACTGGCCAAGCATGTCTCCAGACCTAAACCTTATTGAGCATCTGTGGGGCATCCTCAAATAGATGGAGGAGTGTAAGGTCTTTAACATCCACCAGCTCCGTGATGTGGTAATAGAGAAGTGGAAGAGTGACTCCAGTGGCAACCTCTGAAGCTCTGGTGTACTCCATGCCCAAGTGGGTTAAGGCAGTGCTGAAAAATAATGGTGGCCACACAAAATATTTACACTTTGGGCCCCATTCGGATATTTTCACATGAGGGTGGTATCGGTTTAGACATTAATGGCTGTGTGTTGAGTTATTTTGAGGGGACAGCAAATTTACACTTTTATACAAGCTGTACACTGCTACAATGTGAAGTAGTGAAAATGTCATTTTTTCAGTGTTGTCACATGAAAAGATTGAAAATATATATATATTATACACACACATGCATACATACACACTGTCTCACAAAAGTGAGTACACCCTTCACATTTTTGTTAATAGTTTATTCTATCTTTTCATGTGACAACATTGAAGAAACGACACTTTGCTACCATGTAAAGTAGTGAGTGTACAGCTTGTATAACAGTGTAAATTTGCTGTCCCCTCAAAATAACTCAATACGCAGCCATTAATGTCTAAACTGCTGCCTACAAAGGTGAATAAACCCCTAAGTGAAAATGTCCAAATTGGGCCCAATTAGCCATTTTCCCTCCGTGTCGTGTGACTGGTTAGTGTTACAAGGGCTTAGGTGTGAGTGGGGAGCAGGTGTGTTAAATGTGGTGTTATCGCTCTCTCTCTCATACTGGTCACTGGAAGTTCAACATGGCTCCTCATGGCAAAGAACTCACTGAGGATCTGAGAAAAAGAATTGTTGCTCTACATCAGTGGTTCTCAACTCCTGTCCTCAGGACCTACTAACAGGCCAGATTTTAAGTATTACCTTGGGGAGATGCAGACCAAAATACTACAATCACTGCACAGCAAATGATATCACCTGTGATATATTTCAGTTATCTTTCAAACCTGGCCTGTTAGTGGGTCTTGAGGACATGAGTTGAGAACCACTGCTCTACATAAAGATGGCCTAGGCTGTAAGAAGATTGCCAAGACCCTAAAACTGTGCTTGCAGCACGGTGGCCAAGACCATACAGCGGTTTAACAGGATAGGTTCCACTCAGAATAGGCCTCGCCATGGTCAACCAAAATAGTTGAGTGCACGTGCCCAGCGTCCTATCCAGAGGTTATCTTTGGGAAATAGACGTATGAGTGCTGCCAGCATTGTTGCAGAGGTTGAAGGGGCGGGTGTCAGCCTGTCAGCGCTCAGACCATACACCGCACACGGCATCAAATTGGTCTGCATGGCTGTCGTTCCAGATGGAAGCCTCTTCTAAAGATGATGCACAAGAAAGCCCGCAAGCAGTTTGCTGAAGACAAGCAGACTAAGGACATGCATTACTGGAACCATGTTATGTGGCCTGATTAGACCAAGATAAACGTATTTGGTTGAGATGGTGTGTCTTGCCTACCGTCTAGCATGGTTGTGACCGTGTCATGGTCTGGGACTGCATGAGTGCTGTCACCGCTGAGGAGCTACAGTTCGTTGAGGAAACCATGAATGTCAACATGTACTGTGACATACTGAAGCAGAGCATGATCCCCTCCCTTTGGAGACTGGGCCGCAGGGCAGTATTTTAACATATTGACCCCAAACACACCTCCAAGATGACCACTGCCTTGCTAAAGAAGCTGAGGTAAAGGTGATGGACTGCCCAAGCATGTCTCCAGACCTAAGCCCTTTTGAGCTACTGTGGGGCATCCTCAAACGCAAGGTCTCGCACATCCTCCAGCTCCATGATGTCGTCATGTCGATACAAGCTGCACACTCACTTCTTTACATGGTAGCAAAGTGTTATTTCTTCAGATTTGTCACATGAAAAGGTATAATAAAATCTTTACAAAAATGTGAGGGATGTACTCACAGTACAGATTCTGTATATGCACACACCACCTAAAGGTTCGCTGGTGTCTAGCTCTACTATTTCTCGGTGGCTTAGACAGACCATCATCCAAGTTCCTAATCTCCACCCTTTCCTGTGACGGCACACTTTATATCTGTGAGTGCTTCTTGGGCGCTTTTTTTTTTTTTTCACCAAGCTACTATTTTTCAGCTTTGCAAGTCTGCCATGCTGTCTTCTATTCATACATTCTCTAAGTTCTACCAGGAGTACTTTGAAGTCGTCTTCTGATGCCAACTTTGGGCATAATGTAATTTTGGCAGCTTTTGGAGCTGCAGGGAGTTCCAAGTTCTACGTTGTTGCTTTGTTGGTCTTGTTAGCATTTGTTTTCTGTGTTGCCCACCCCCTCAGTTGTATTGCTTTTGAACATCACAAAGGTGAAAGACTTCCTGTGCCCCTCAATGAAAAGAAAATAGAACTTTTGTACTCGCTGTAAAATCCTTTTTTTTTTTTTCAGTCCTTTGAGGGAGATGGGTCCTCTGTGTTTATAGTAATGCTCCTGGTACTGCTTTGCTATAAATCAGAGGCATGCTGGTAGTAGGAGGGGTTATCTTGAGTTACCCAGTTATTTTGTTTGCCAGTGTCCAATCCTGCAGGTGGCAATAGAACTCTAAGGTGAATGACTTCCTGTGTCCCTCAATGGACTCAAAGAAAAGTGTTTTATGGTGGGTAACAAAATCCTATTTTTTGTTAGTGCATTTGCTGCCCATGCTTTATGTGTAGTGCTTGTAGATCCGTCTGCCTGATTGCTTATGCCGCCTATTTGCAGCTGGCTCCTGGCAATGCCTGGCGCTGTCCTCACTGTAAACAGCTTCAACAGGGCAGCATTAAACTCAGCCTGTGGACTCTGCCTGACGTTCTAATTCTACATTTAAAGAGATTCCGACAGGTAAGTTAGCCCTTCCTTTGCTATGTATGAATAACTCTCACCACAACAAATCTACGCTTTAACTAGTCTGCTTTTGAAGCCTGCTGTCCTTGGCTTTATTAACCTTCCTCTGCTGGGTGTATACCCATCTGTTCTTGCCAGCTTCACATCCTACAGCAGTTCTACATCTACTGATATTGAAGGGGATTTTTTGCAGTTTGACAATTCCTTTCTTTGTACTAGTATAACTATGAGGTACATTTGCCTGATTCTTAAAGAATAAGTTCACCTTTGGGAACATGTTACATGCTCCACTCATTTTTAGGGTTGAACATGTAACCTGCCCCCACTGCCACAGCGTCTCCCCAATCTGCTGCATTTAGTGGGGATTTTCTCGCTGTCACAATTTAAAATAAAAAAATGTGAGATTGTGGGGCTCCATCCATCCAGCCACATCATTCATTCACAGACTTCTGAGAATGGCAGGGCTGTGGAGTCGGTAGATAAATGTTCCGACTCCGACTCCTCGGTTTTTTGTACTTCCGACTCCGACTCCTCTGTATTAATATGCGAATGTATTTTATACATTCCTTGAAGGAAAGAAAGCCAACATACATGTCATTACCACAGGACTACTGGCTGGGAAGCCAACAGTCTACTGTAGTAGCAGCAGGCATAAACATCAGGAACATGTACTTTACCAGTTCAAAAATACAAACCACATTATTTGGTTGTTTTAGAACAAAAACAAAGCTTATCTATATGAACCAAAAACAAAATCTGTAAAACCTAGAAATGGTTTATGTTAATCTTGAAATGTACAGGGTGGGCCATTTATATGGATACACCTTAATAAAATGGGAATGGTTGGTGATATTAACTTCCTGTTTGTGGCACATTAGTATATGTGAGGGGGGAAACTTTTCGAGATGGGTGGTGACCATGGCGGCCATTTTGAAGTCGGCCATTTTGAATCCAACTTTTGTTTTTTAAATAGGAAGAGGGTCATGTGACACATCACACTTATTGGGAATTTCACAAGAAAAACAATGGTGTGCTTGGTTTTAACATAACTTTATTCTTTCATGAGTTATTTACAAGTTTCTGACCACTTATAAAATGTGTTCAGTGTGCTGCCCATTGTGTTGGATTGTCAATGCAACCCTCTTCTCCCACTCTTCACACACTGATAGCAACACCGCAGGAGAAACGCTAGCACAGGCTTCCAGTATCCGTAGATTCAGGTGCTGCACATCTCGTATCTTCACAGCATAGACAATTGCCTTCAGATGACCCCAAAGATAAGTCTAAGAGGGTCAGATCGGGAGACCTTGGAAGCCATTCAACTGGCCCATGACGACCAATCCACTTTCCAGGAAGCTGTTCATCTAGGAATGCTCGGACCTGACACCCATAATGTGGTGGTGCACCATCTTGCTGGAACTATGATGTCGGTGATAGGGAATTGCTGGCCATCAAGTTGGCTTTGGAGGAATGGCGGTACCTCCTGGAAGGAGCAGCTCACCCGGTATTGTTTTTTTCTGACCGTAAAAAACATAAAAAAAAACATATGCTGTGAAGATACGAGATGTGCAGCACCT
>BLSH010076090.1:3250083-3261100 GCA_018402905.1 Glandirana rugosa | reverse complement strand
TCAAAGTCCACGACGTGTAGAGCATAGAAGTGTCGTATACAAAAAAAAATACAAAAAATGCCAGAACACCGCAGGAGAAACGCTAGCACAGGCTTCCAGTATCCGTAGATTCAGGTGCTGCACATCTCGTATCTTCACAGCATAGACAATTGCCTTCAGATGACCCCAAAGATAAGTCTAAGAGGGTCAGATCGGGAGACCTTGGAAGCCATTCAACTGGCCCATGACGACCAATCCACTTTCCAGGAAGCTGTTCATCTAGGAATGCTCGGACCTGACACCCATAATGTGGTGGTGCACCATCTTGCTGGAACTATGATGTCGGTGATAGGGAATTGCTGGCCATCAAGTTGGCTTTGGAGGAATGGCGGTACCTCCTGGAAGGAGCAGCTCACCCGGTATTGTTTTTTTCTGACCGTAAAAAACATAAAAAAAAACATATGCTGTGAAGATACGAGATGTGCAGCACCTGAAACTACAGATACTGGAAGCCTGTGCTAGCATTTCTCCTGCGGTGTTGCTATCGGTGTGTGAAGAGTGGGAGAAGAGGGTTGCATTGACAATTCAATACAATGGGCAGCACATTGAACACATTTTATAAGTGGTCAGAAACTTGTAAATAACTCATGAAAGAATAAAGTTACGTTAAAACAAAGCACACCATTGTTTTTCTTGTGAAATTCCCAATAAGTTTGATGTGTCACATGACCCTCTTCCTATTGAAAGAACAAAAGTTGGATTCAAAATGGCTGACTTCAAAATGGCCGCCATGGTCACCACCCATCTTGAAAAGTTTCCCCCCTCACATATACTAATGTGCCACAAACAGGAAGTTAGTATCACCAACCATTTCCATTTTATTAAGGTGTATCCATATAAATGGCCCACCCTGTAGTTATAGGCTTAGAAAATCCAAATCAATTCAATGAATTGGGTGGGTGGCATTGCAGTAACTATTCTGGCCACATCACTAACGATCTCTGGATAAACAAGGATGGCTTCTTCAACAGTAAGTTTTGATGAGCGATCATGCTTTTCAACTTCTTTTAGTGGTTTATAAAACTCCTGTTGGAATTTTTTTATTTGGACATTTACTGGTTCTGTAACGCTTATGCGACGTCTCTTTCCTTTAGCAACTTCCATTTTGTCTAAGAAGGAATCAAAGTCTAATTCTTCGTTTGAAGAAGATGATCCTGAGTTACCACTATTGCTTAAAAGAACTTCATCCTGTGGAGGTATTTCAGGTCGTAATCCCTTCAGGAGTTGGAGTCGGTGCATTGTTTGCCGACTCCGACTCCAGGTACCCAAAATTTGCACCGACTCCACAGCCCTGGTGAATGGGAAAACTACAAGTACCAACATCCTTTGCGGTTGTCAGTTTGTAGTTCTCAGTGAACTACCAGGGCATTGTTGAGTGCTCTAGGTAGTTCATTGCTTGTACAGGCAGGCAGTTGCACACTGACAGGAAGTATCAGACAAGCTTACACATGCGTCCAGCTTACACAGGAGTCCTGCATTGCATCCATGTTCTGCTGACCACGGGTGCAATATTTTGCAGACTTAGTAAAATAAAATAAATGCATATTTTTTTTTACCAACAAAAAGATGTGCATTTTATTATCTTTTTTTTTTTTTTTTAAAGGTGGACTTATCCTTTTAAGGACAGACAAGCAAATGAGACTACAGAATCAGTTTGGGGTGCACAGACTGTCACATAAATAAGGTTGCCATGCATATATATTATTTCTCACATATAAGCTGTTTCAATCGTATTGTTGTGGGGAAACACAAGTTATCACTTTTAGGCCCCTTTCACATATGCTATCCAATCGGGTCCACCTGTCCGTTTTTTCAGGTGAACCTGATTGGATGTTCCATTCGCCTCTGTGGGGCGACTGATGTCAGCGGTGACATGTCAGCTGACATCTGCCGCTATCTGATCCGATCCTGTAAATCCAGATAAATGCCAACCCTATTTTCCATCTGTCTGGCGGATCGGATGAAAACGGACAGGCGGATCTGTTTTCATCCGATCTCCCATAGATGACAGCGGAGCTCTGACAGATCCGTCTCTGCACAGTGAGCGGAGATGGACCTGTCATCCGCCGCCTCAGCGGGAATCAACAGATCGATCCCCCACTGTGCTAGCGGAGTCCGTCAAAACGGAAATGCATTGTGTGAAAGGACCCATAAGCATTCATTTCCAGTGTAGGTTTGCTTCTCTGAATAACTATTTTTATGAATATGCATTGAATACGGCCATTGTAAATAAAATGGGCACATGGACACACAGAATAAACAATCATAAGCGTACATTTTTTAGGACAATCTTGCAATGTCTCCTTTTAGCACTTTCATATACATGGATAGGATTTAAGTTTTAGTTCCTGTATGTCAGTGGTTTTCAACTCTTGTCCTCAGGACCCACCAACAGGCCAGATTTTAAGTATTACCTTGGGGAGATGCAGACTAGAATGCTGCAATCGCTGAGCAGCAAATGAGATCACCTGTGATGTATTTCAGTTATCCTGCAAACCTGGCCTGTTAGTGGGTCCCGAGGACAGGAGTTGAGAACCACTGCTGTATGTAGTCACTACTTCTAATCTTATTATATTTTACCAGATCTCAACAAAGAAAGAATACATGGCTTTTATAGTGTAGAGGTATTTTCTTCTATTCTGTCCTAGTGAAGGCTTGCTTATCCCATCCTATACACTGCCCCAGGAGAAGCACAGCGTGTACATTGTTCAGGGTGACAGATTTTAAATAACAGTAAATTATTGTACTTGCAGTCAATGCAAATTCCCCTTTCACAAATACGGACCGTTCATTTCATCAGTTCAGTCACGTCAAAACGGATCAAGTATTCATCAGGTTTTCATCAGTGCTCATCTGTTTTTCATCCATGCTCATTGGTTTTTCACCATTTTTTTTTTTTTTTTTTAACATCCACTACCAATGCAAAAACGGAAGAAAAACTGACCATTTGTCAGTTTACTTCCATTTTTCGTCCGATCCGTTTTTTTAACGGAAGAAAAATAGAGCTTTGATCAGTTTCAAAAAACGGATGACCACGGATGGGGATGTAAAATGAAGTAAATGGATGATCATCCATTTACATCAGTTTTTCTATAGAGATGCATTGAAGTCCGTTTTTCATCCGTCAACGAAAGCATGAAAAATGGACAGCATGTGTGAAAGGTTATGGGATAAGATGTGTTTTTTGTCTTTCTTTTTTTCCCGTTAAATCTGCAGTGACTTACGTGGAGATTCATCACTTAATGTTTCAGGCTGACAGGGCTAAGCTACTGCAATACAATTCGCAACATCGTTCTTCCAGTTTAATGGCAGACTGTCTATATGACCTGATGGCATAGTATTCACTGTTTCAGCATATATGTATTGACTTCCTGAAAACGTGACTGTACAGAACTACAGTCTAGTAATGTAAATAAACAGAAGTGTCTTCTGTATAATACGCCCTGTATTCATCAAGATACATACATTGTGAAGAATCCTAGTAACTAGCTTTTTATATACGAAAAAAATCATTATTCACGTTAGGGTAGCTGATTAAGCCATGTTAGATGTATTTCAGAAATCTAAATAAATTGAATAGAAATGGAACTGGATTTGAGATTATAATTTACTATAGATTTCAAGTTTTTTTTTTTTGTTTTTTTTTTTACTTTTAATGGGCTCTTGAATGAATATTGCTTTTCAACATATTTGCAAACTGACCACTTACAGTATGCAATGCAAGTGTGCTACTTACTGTACTGCTAGCCAATATTTTTAGCTATCTCTACTCATACCGCATGCACTAAACTAATACACTGATGTTAATGTTGATTGTAGTCTTATGTGTATGAGTTGGCTTTCACACTATTAAATGTCCTCTAATTACTGTAGTTGCCATTTGTCCTGCATGCCTTTCCAGCTCAGGTTAAGTGTAACTATGTGAATATATCTATACCTGGAATCTTTCTTTACACTGATCATACACTAGAAGAACTTTGAAAACTTTCTTTTCAGGAACGTTCGTTCAACTTTCGAACAGTTGGGGTCAAATCAACATTTGTTTTTGACCACACTGACGAGAAAATTCTGGATGATAAACGTTTCTTGAATGAACAAATTTGTAATGGTTAATGTTTTCAGTCAGAAAATTTAATTCACTATAAAATCAAATGTTAAAAGTAAACTAAATTTTAAAGTACATTTGATTGACATACATCAAATGTACTAATGAGAATTTTCATATGAAAGTTTATTCGAAAATCTACTGGTGTATGGCCAACTTTAGACTTCACATAGGGCACTGTTAGACTCAAAGACCACACCATAAAAGGCTTACTTCAGTGTGGATATGACTGTCAGTGTTCAGCATTTAAAGCGTTTGTTAACCCAAAAAGAAAAAATGGACCCTGTTCCCTTAAAGCATTATATACAGCACAATGCTTGTGATGTTTATTTTGGCCCCCTGTATCACTCGAAATACCTGGCTGAACTGGCCAGTTTTTACCCTCCCCAATGTCCGCTGACCACGATATATCAGGGCTGCTGAGCCCTGACACCATGGTTAGCGTACGTGCCTCCGTCATTCGATGCGATCTGCACCTTTCCTGTGTCTCCCTCTGTCATCCTCTCCCCTTCTTTATCTGCCTGTCAGCTCTCACTAGGACCGCTCTGCTCCTCTTTCCACTATTTCAAAACTAACTGATCATTATATCATCCCCTCTTTCACATAAAAAGCTGTGTCCTAGTGCCTGTGCTTTATTAAAAAAAAGCTGATTTCTACCTGTTTAAACAGTGTCTTCCAGCAATCACATTACTCCTGGCTCTCTGCTCCTCTCCTCCCCGCCTCCCTGGATGACGTCAGCCAGGGAATCTCGGCCCCGCCCGCTGGAGATATCAGACAGGGAGAGCTGAGAGCCTGGAATCATGTAATCGCTGAAAGACACTGTTAAAACGGGTAGAAATCATTATATATATATTTTTTATAAGCACAGGCACTAGGCTACAGCTTTTTATGTGACAGAGGAAATTATATAATGATGAGATAGTGGCTTAACAACCACTTTAAGGGATGCCTGATGGAGGCCCTTTCTGGAAATTCCATGCAGTCTTACAAACCTTCCATCTGAAGGTGAAAATTGTGAATGTTCATGTCAGTCCATTGGGTGATTTGCATAATAAACGGCATTGAACCCACCACTACAAACCTTGAGTAAATGGCTCCCCAACTATTCTATGCCTAAAGTGGTTGTAAACCTCATGAAAAAAATATGAACAAAGCATATCCCCTCCATATTGTATACATCTGCATGATGTGCATCTGACAAGTTTTCCTGACACCAAGAGAAAAAGTAACAGGGCAGGGACCTCCAGCTGACTGACATCCTCAGCTCTGTTCCTAAGTGCGGTGTGAAGGGGAGGGGAGGGGGTGTCACTTCCCTCCAGTCAGCTTTCAGCATTCTCCTACCTGAGCTTTGCAGTGTCATTTCAGCTCTCTGCCCCAACTCAGATGAGCTGTGTAAATTCTGCACTTTTAATGGATGGTGAGAAGACCGCAGATAAACGGGTACAACGTATGTAGGAGGATTTGTTTCATCCCTATGTATTACTGAGGCTATTCACTTTACTGGGTATATGTAAGGGTTTACAACCACTTTAAAGAGATCTCAAGTGTGTTGTTAATCCTAATCACTGAACAGCCTTCGTGTGTGAGTAAGTAGAAGCTTAATTCTTTCCTTGATAATAACCTCTTTAATTTCAGAGTGAGATGAGAATTATTTTCTAAAATTTGGATGGCTCTCATATGTGCTATGTGTTCGATAATCACGTGTATAATTGTCGTGTCTGCTTAGGATGCAGATCGAAGGGTGAAGTTGCAGAATATGGTCCGCTTTCCCCTGGTGGGGTTAGATATGACCCCTCATGTGGTGAAGCGCAGTCAGAGCTCTTGGAGCCTTCCATCACATTGGTCACCTTGGAGAAGACCCTATGGCCTTGGCCGGGATCCTGAGGACTTCATATACGATCTGTATGCTGTCTGCAACCACCATGGAACCATGCAGGGTGGTCATTATACAGGTATTTATAAAAAAAAAACATCCTGCTTGCAGCATCAATTAGAGGAACAAAGAGCAGGCATGATTTTCCACATTACCAGCATTATTTATACACACAGAATACCTAAATAAAACCTAAAAACAGGAAAAGTCTATGGCCAGATTTAGGGCCGATTCACACTGCTGCGATCCAAGATATCGGATGTGATTCGTATCGCATTGCAGTGTGCATCACATGCAATCTCTGTGCAATGCAAATTAAGCCATAGAGAGAGTATGGCTGACACTGCTTCGCAATCGGAGCAAACTTGCACAGGACCCTTTTTTCCGCAGCAGCAGAATTGGATCGCATGTGTGTTCACACCATGCGATGCGATTCCTTTGCGAGTTTGCAGTTCGCAGTGCGATATGCAAACTGATTTGGGGGGTGTCATTAGCTTTGTATTGACACTCCCTGCAGTTCGCATATAGCAGTGTGAACTGCCGCCGGGAGAAATGTGGTGCGGGGACCCGCAGTGGATTCGCAGGGTTCCCGCATTGCAGCAGTGATTAAAGGCAGCCCCGTGTTTGCCAGCTATTCAATAGTTTGGAGCTTTGTTTGTACTGGTTAAACCATATAGGAGTCAGGTAAATGACCTCGACAAGCATTACATTACATTACAATTACACAAAAATTGCATACTGTGGGAAAGAATAAGAACAGCCTACTCCAACTGTACACATAAACACCTTATTTTTATATAGGATAAAGAAACAACTGAAGCCTTGTTGCCTATTCCCCTTACCTCTAGATGAACATACCTAACCCTTAAACTGAGCCCCAAGCTTTAAATCCTCAACGTTTAATCCTCTTGCTGCTGCCAATGTAAGGTTTACAGCATGTAAAAAAAACTCCTAGCTGCAGTAGCAGCCAGGAGTTTACCTTTTTAGTGCTGGCTGCTGCCTGTAAAGCTGCCCAGTCATCTCCTCCGTTTTTTAGATTTTTTTTTTTTTTTTAACATACCTTTTTTGTATATTTTCTTCAGGACTTCAGTCCCACAACGCCTTGGCGATGTACGTCACTTGTGCCCTCCTCCTTACCACCCCCCATATCGCCTTTTGGGACCTGTGTGTGTGTCAGAAGACAACAGGAGAATTCAGAAAGCCTTGCGTGACTCACGCATTCGCAGTGGGAAACCGGCAGTGAAGCTGCAAGATTTCACTGCCTGTTTCCCTTAGTAAGGATGCCGGCGCCTACACCCAGAGCAGATGGACGGGTCGGCTTTGGGTGCTGACATTGCGGGCTCCCCGGACAGTGCATAAGTGTCCTAATATTAAAAGTCAGCAACTACAGTATTTGTAACTGCTGACTTTTAATTTTTTTCACCCAGGCTGGAACTCCGGTTTAAAGAGAAATTGTTACCTGTACATTGCTGTCACCATTTGGGGCTTAAGCTACAGTACATTCAAACAGAAGTCTTTAAAAAAAACAAAAAAAAAACATTAAATTATCCATAAAACTTAAAAAAACCACCCCACAAAAACATGAAAAGCTCCACGCAATATGTGCATTAGGTGCATACACACAAAAAAAGCAAGTGGGCCACACATTAGTTATTGCCACAAATGCTGGAGTCAGAGCAAGAACTCCTAGGACCAGGAGTCCTAAGTTAAAGTGGTCGTAAAGCCTTAAGGTCTTTCACCTTAATGCATTTTATGCATTAGGCTGGGTTCACACCCCAGCACGGAGCCGCTCACAGCAGGGGTCCGGTGCGTCCCCATTCACCGTTTCAGGCCTGATTTGGGCCCGCATTTTTGGCTGAATTTGGACCTGAAACGAACCAGAAGATGCACAAGACCCCTGTGCAATCTGCACTGGAGCCGCTCCGGAGATGTGTGAATCAGCTCCATAAAGAGCCGCTCACAATCTCCGGACATGCGAATTGGATGGGGAGAGCAGCGATGTCCATGAGCACATCGGCTCCAGCTGCTGTCGCTCTCCTAATCTGACAGATTGATAGCAGCGGTAGTCATTGGCTCCCACTGCTGTCAATCAAAAGCTGTGACATGGGAGCCAATGGGCATTGACAGACAGCGGGACTCAAGAGCAAGCCCGCATTGGTGCCCGCAGGGAAAGCCGCTTTCCCTGTGGGCACCCAATGAAGAGGAGGAGCCAGGAGCGCCAGTGGGGGACTCCAGAAGAGGAGGATTGGGGCTGATCTGTGCAAAACCATTGCACAGAGCAGGTAAGCATATAGGCATGTTTGCGATTTTAAAAAATTGATGACCTGTAAAGACTCGCTTATGGACAACATTGGGTACCGTAAGTTGTTTCACAGGTGCGCAAAATTTGAAATTTTGACGTATTTGGTATGCATTTACTTGATGTAACCTCATCTTTTAGAGTTTACCAGATAAATGGGTGATCTATTGTGTTTGTATGCACTAAAGTTAATTTGAGTGTGTCTTCTACTGAAAATATGGATTTGACAAGCAGTACAAATATGCCATAACATAAAATGTTGCAACTGCCACCATTTTATTCTGCAGGGTTCCTGCTTTTAGAAAATGTATAATATTTTAGTTGTCTTAAATAACCTTCAGGTCTAAAAGGTGCATTTTTAGCATGTACAACATATTTGAAAAATGTCTGAGACTAAGGCGAAGACTAATTACACATACTCCCCTCATCCTTCACGTGGACCTCCCTTTCCTGAAAGCAGGTTCTATGCCAATACCGCACAGATTGCAGATTTTCCCTCAAATCCTGTTGACCAAATCCGTTGTCACTATGACAGTGAGGGAACACCTTTCTAACGGAAATATGAGTTTTTACTGTTTTCTTGCAAAATGATTTGCAATGTGGGACAATCATAACACACCCCTCTGCTATGCAGCAAGATCACTACTTTAGCTTTTCTTGTTTAACATTAGTACTTCGCATGTCCGTTTCCTGATCATTGTACGGAGGCAAGGAGGAGGCTTGAGGTGGTTGGGGTGATTATGAAGCTTAGTGATTGTAACGGTTTATTTTTTCAATAACAAACCTATTAAACCTCCACTTCTGTGGTCCCCTGCTGGCACTCTTGGCCCCTCCTCTTTTCCAGGTGCCCTCATAGTAAGCCGCTTGCTATGGGGGCGCTTGTGTGAGTTTTTTCCTGAGCAGGGCTGTGCGTGGCTCGGGAGCCATTGGCCCCCACTGCTGCCGAGTCTCATGTGGGAAGAGAGAGGAGAGAAGAGCTGTTGCTAACCGGCACATCCTTGGATCGAGATCTGGTTCCGGTAAGTGTTTTAACGAAGGGCTAGGGGAGCAAGTTTTGAAACTTTTACCTTTACAACCACTTTGATCAAGAAATCAAGAGTGCCACTTGTCTGGCTGTCCAGTGCTGAAAATCTGCATAACTAACCATATTGGATATCAAGAATTAGATTTTTTGCAGGTAAAATAGTAAACATCTATGTGCGCGAATGGTTTATTGCTTTTTGCCTAGAGCTTTAAAGTTTTTCATTGTTTGACCATTTCATTTTTGTTTCAGCTTACTGTAAAAACTCTGTGGATGGCATGTGGTACTGCTTCGATGACAGTGAAGTGCAGGCACTTGCAGAAGATGAAGTGTGCAAGCCAACAGCTTATATCCTTTTCTATCAGCGACGAGCAGCAGTGCCATCCTGGTCAGCAAACAGTTCTGTGGCAGGTATGTTTTATACAGTGATTTTAAAGATTGCTTAAAGAGTTTTGCACAGAGCGGGTCCAATCCTCCTTTCCTGGGGTCCCCCGGCGTCGCTCCTGGCTCCTCCTCTTCAGCGAGTGCCCACACAGTGAGCCGATTTCCATGGGAGCACCCGTGCGGGCGCGCTCCCAAGTCCTGCTGCTGTGTCCATTGACACAGACAGCAGGACTCGTCCCCGGCTCCCGTAATTGGAAACACCTGGAGCCAATGGCTTTTGCTGCTATCAATCTATCCAACGAGGACCAGAGACAGCAGCTGGAGCTGCTGGGCTCGTCCTCGAAGTTGAAACGGATGGGCTCAGGTAAGAAAAGGGGGGGGCTCTGGGGGGGGGGGGCAGCTGCAGCACAGGTGCTTTTTCACCTTAATGCATACAATGCATTAAGGTGAAAAAACTCGAGACTTTACAACCCCTTTAATCCATGGAGATAGTGAATGTTAACTGCAGCCATGTTTCACTTCTAGTGATGTCTTCCTTTAATTTTACCCCAGCCTCCCTCATTGAAGGCCTGGTAGTAAAATATATAAACTTTCACGCCCCTTCCTGAAATCTTCAGTGTCGCCCTTCCAGTGCCATACAGCCCTTGTAGCAAAAAAAAAATCCCAGTCACAACTCATACTGCACATGGTAACCTAAAAGAGCGATGTCAAAAAAAGACCAAGTGGTCTATTGTCTGAGTACACCCCCACATTTTTGTAAATATTTTTTTACATCTTTTCATGTGACAACACTGAAGAAATGACACTTTGCTACAATGTAAAGTAGTGAGTGTACAGCTTGTATAACAGTGTAAATTTGCTGTCCCCTCAAAATAACTGGACACACAGCCATTAATGTCTAAACCGTTGGCAACAAAAGTGAGTACACCCCTAAGTTAAAATGTCCAAATTGGGCCCAAAGTGTCAATATTTTGTGTGGCCATATTATCTTCCAGCACTGCCTTAACCCTCTTGAGGAAGGGAGTTCACCAGAGCTTCACAGTTTGCCACTGGAGTCCTCTTCCACTCCTCCATGATGACATCACGCTCCTTGCGCTCCTCCACCCTCCGCTCCTCTACCTTCTGTTTGAGGATGCCCCACAGATGCTCAATAGGGTTTAGGTCTGGAGACATGCCTGGCCAGTCCATCACCTTTACCATCAGCTTCTGAGCTGCCACCACTTGGATCAAGGGGAATGGTCTCTTCATCCAGATGTGTTTTAATCTGTCTGATATGTCGAAGTGGGATTTACATGA
>BLSH010076090.1:3233844-3245005 GCA_018402905.1 Glandirana rugosa | reverse complement strand
ATCATTAGACAGGGTTATGTGAGACAGTCACCAGACGAACGTCCTTTGTGTAAATTGGGTGTTGCTCCATAGAGGCAATGTCTTATCTTACAAGGGGTGTGTTCAGGTTAGACACATGAGTCGAATGCGATCTCCTTGGTCATAAGATTATAGTCGGTTGTGAGTCAAAAGGACGCTCGCCTGTGACTATCTTGGTGTACCTTCTATACAAGACAATGAAACATACTGTCCCGAACTGTTTAAACGGAACTTAGATCCTCGGTCGATTTTTTCAATCCTCGGTCAAAAAATATCGCGTCTCGTCGGTCAGTTATTGAGGTGGCAATGTAGTCCCAATATTCGACCGGTCTTTCTAACCCTGATGTAACGGTGGAGTTATTGACTGGCTGCTCTGCGCTATAAAAAACTGGCTCCTAACTTTTTTAGCTGGCTCCTAGATTCAAGGCAAATTTGTCAAGCCCTGTCATACAAAGTAACAGAACATATCTTCCATGTGGTTCTATCAGTGTCCGCTCGCAGGAAAACTGAGTGTTGGCTGATATTAGAATACTGGTTCCTCTAGCGTAAGCTGAGTACACAGATTGGACTTGTGTGGGGAACATTCTATTCTGTAACGGAGATACCTCGTTGTGGGTTAAATGTGTTTCCTGCAAGCAGACCACTGACAGAGTGTATTGGGACAGATTACTAAATATAGCCCGCTTCTTAGTTGGGTATTTGAGACCCTTAACATTCCATGACAAATCGCCACATCTTAGCCATTGCCTATATCAAGGGTATAACCTGCTGAAACATATGTAACAGAAGTCACCAAAAAATGAAGGAGCAGTTCCTTTGCAGCCAGGATGAAGTCCTGCAATGTGGGCAAGTGCCAGGCACCCTCACCCAGTCCATTTCCCGACATAGATCTCACCCAATCTGAAGGCCTCATAGACACACCAAGCACTTCGGGAGTCCTACAATCCAGTTCCTTATGTGTGTCCATACCAATGCAGCTGAGCAAAATTTTGGAGAAGAAAAAGTAAAAAGAAAAAAAGGGGAGAAAAACATAGACAACCAGAGACATAGTGAACAAGTATTTAGGACCAGTCCATTCATTCACACACCCCTTGCTTAGCAGTGAAAAACATATTCCCGCAGGAGAAAATGGGGGGCAACAAAAGCTATCCAGACTCGCTCCCGAGCAGAGAACCCACTCAAGTAAAACTGTATAGGTTTCCATCAGCGCAGTTTGTAGTGACAAACAGGCATCCGAACTCCGCCTTTAGCTGATATCGGTAACTGTAGCTAGGGCATCTCCAAACAAACCTAAAGCTTTAAAGACAATTTCCATCGTTGGTATATATCACTTAGGGTTGGCACTGCTAGGCAGCGGAGGGAAATGTCGCTCGTTTCTATCCAGCCATGCAGCTGCCACTTTGGGACTTTCAAAGAACAGTGTTTCCCCCCTGGCAATGATCCTGAGTTTGGTCAGGTAGAGCATTGCGTACTGTATTTGAAGTGCGCGGAGGCGCCGTTTAACATCTGCATATTGTGCTCTTTGTTTTTGGACCTCTATAGAATAGTCCGGCAAGAAGGACACTTTTCATCCATTCACATCAATATTGCCCTTGGTGCTGGCCAAGGAAAGTAGTTTGTCCCTATCTCTGTAATGAAGTAGTTTAAGGATAAATGGGCACAGCATATTGCCTTGGGGCAGGGGTCTCGCAGGGATCCTATGTGCCCGCTCCACGGCAAAGAAGGGAGTTAAGTTTTGTTTATCAAATACGTCCAGCAGCCATTGCTCGATAAATTCAGTAGGATTTTTCCCCTCCATACGTTCCAGGAGGCCCAGTATGCGCACGTTGCTCCTTCTGAGCCTAGTCTCTAAATCATCAATGCGATTGGCATGATGATTAGATTGCAAGCTTACTGCTTTAAGATCCTTTTGTATGGGGCCCAGCTCATCCTTGATCGTGCTCACCCGGCCCTCCAAAGCAGAAGTGCGCTCGTGCACTTTCTGCATGTCATGCCGCATGATCGTGACCTTCCCTAAGATGGTTGAATTTGGAAGTCAGGGAGTTCAATGTGAGGTTGCAGTGCTGTACCGCCATAAACACATCACGGAGCGTAGGCTCCTCCGCGAGGTCAGGCACTACCACCTGTGAGGGAACTGACCAGGCATTCCCCCCCCCCCCCCAGGCCTCGGCGTCTCCCCGCCGCTCCCCTCCATTACCTCCTCCGGTGCTGCAGTCCGCGACTTCGGCACTTGCTTGGAGGTGCCGGCGGCCGCAGACGTTGCTTTTTTGGTGATCGATGGAGCTGGGGACTCGCTCCAAGCAAGTTTCTCCAGCCGTTCCGCTGCGCTGCTGCCCCTGTCTCTGCCTTGTGATCAGGGCGGGAGCCAGCCGGCGCCATCTTGAAGGCCGGGATCTGGCTCCGCTCCAAGCTCTTTGAGCCGGTTTGCCATTGCTCTGGTGGTGGTCCAATCCCGCAGTATGGTGCCCGGTCTCCGGCCACTTCACTCTGGGTCGATTATGTGCAGAAATGCGTGGTAGAGATGCCACTAAAGCTGCTATTTCGCTGATGTTCGGCGGGAGCATGAGAGAACACGTCTTCTCACATACTAAGCCAGGCCACGCCCCAGCATTTCAGTTTAGTTCTGCCATCCTTGTGCCTTGTTCCTAAGCACCCAAAGAAATTCTCTCTACATTGCCTGGATGTAATCGGCACCATTAGAGTATAGTTAAAAGCTAGTGCTCTCATCAGAAAAATGGATTCCCTGTTTGTTCAATCCTTGGGACCTCGCGAGGGGCACCCTGCTTTAACATCCACTATTGCACAGTGGATTAGGAATCCGATTGCAAAAGCTTATGCTCTTAAGCAAAAGCTACCCCCTGCACTCACGCACGGTCACCCCACTAGAACTATAGGAGTTTCTGGGGCTTTTTGGCACCAAGCCTCTGTAGCCCAACTGTGTAAGGCCACCACCTGGTCTTTGTTCATACTTTCTCAATGTTTTACAAGGTGGACATCGAGTCTTCTGTGGGTGCAGCTTTTGGCCACAAGGTTCTTGCAGTGTCACTCTGAGTTTTTGACACCTGTTGTTTGCGTCTGTTGACAGTTCTGTGTGCCTAGTTGTTGCCCACCCTCATTCATATTCATTGCTTGGGGACATCCCATGTAATATGAATATGCTACAAAATGCAAATAAAAGAGGGCGCACCAGCCTAATGCATTATCCCACATTTTTTGAAAAGCAATCAACAAAAGTGCTGATGATTCCACTGCATAGTAACTATAAGTGCCAGCATTACAGTCTGTTTAAATGTTTAGAAACCAGTATACACGTACCCTTTCCATATTGCAGGTCCACTAGGCTCAGTGTGTTACAGTATGTGGATTGGCGGCTGTGGGGCACCAGTATTCCAGAAAAGGGGCACCAAAGAAATCCAAGGAAGCCCCCAGTATGTTTGAAATGCATGCTGACAGCCTGGCCCAGAAGTTTTTGCGCAGGAGGTGTATTTTCGTTATGGAAATATACTGCCTGTGTCCTGTACTGTACGATTATAATAAGAGGGATTTTGACTTGCTTGTCACCTTCATGGATTACATGGCCAGCTCGAATTTGTGTGTTATACGGCTCTGTTTTGGCTACTGAGAATGAAGGAAGAAAGAAGTCATTGGCAGGATCGCCAGATCTTTTATTTATGTTGTAGTAAAACTTTAATTTTGAATAGTGCTCTATGATTTTGTTTCAAAGGAACTTTGCACTGACTTTTTTTGAGTCTTTAGTTGTATTTTAATGCTGGTTGTGTCCATTTTTATACTCTACAGGTTCCACGAGCTCATCACTTTGTGATCACTGGGTTTCCAGGCTCCCAGGCAGCAGACAACCCAGTATTGCCTCTGCGGCATCTTCTAGACGCACCTCTCTGGCATCGCTGGCAGAGTCTGTGGAGCTGACGGGGGAGAGAAGCGAAGATGATGGTGAGGCAAATAACCTTGTAGATTAAGGGTTAGTCAACCTAAAACTTGAACTTCTGTCATAGGACACTGGTGATCTGAATAATCTACTACCCTCCTCTGGGAGTACACCAGCAAAGATATCCCCTGTCTGACCGAAGCTAATTAGCATCTCATACAAGATCGGGCAAAGTCCAAGCACTTCTGTCCAACTCCCTAATACACAAAAAAAAGTGAGCGCTGCTTGTGATGGCTATGGCAGGTGGGTGGACTGTAGTTGCTGACTTGCAGAGACATCATGGAGGGTCTTTTAGAGCAATGCCCTATCTCCATTTACATGACACTAAAATATCTATTTTGATGCAGGTTTTAAAATGCAAGTAAAGGCAAACCTTTTTTTGTTTTGCATTTTGCATAGCCTAATGTAGGGGTGTAACTCCATTAGTGTTTTTTTTTTTTTCTTTGCAGTCTGTCCATTGGGGAGATTTCCCTTCACTTCCGGTCCCATAACCAAAACAGGAAATGAATAGTTATCCCTCCAAAGTGAATGGTGCCCAGTGTGTTGCTTCACCAGGGTCACCAGAATGAATGTCCCCATTGGAACATTTCCCCTCTATTAGTGTTCTGATGTCAACCCAAAATTTGTTTTTTTTTTTTTTTTTACATTCAATGATAATGGTAAACGGGACAAATGGAGAATTTGAATCTCCCTATTGGTTGTGCAGACAGCAATAAAAACTGACAGGTTTTCTAATCCATCTCCACTTTATCCAAGACCAAAAAAAAAAAGCCTTAAGTTACACTTTAAATTATTTACAGATACCAGTGCTTCACTGAATGCAGTCTGTTCTGGATGAAGGATGTGGAGCAGTCATATTGTAACCACAAAGAGCAGAAGGTCCACTGCAGTACAACTAGCCCTATTGTACTGGGCCTGCCCAGTACCATCAGCTACACAGCAGAACCCAGGCAGCATTACAGTTCATTACTGCATTTAAAAAAAATAGCTTTCTAAACTCCTCCCCTGCTCCTACTTGCTTATAGAGGGGTGTTATATCATTTTCCTGGGCCCCATCAAGTCAACAGAGGGGCCCAGGAGATGAGAGCAGAAGAGGGATGATTTCTTTATTTCCAGGGCACATTTACTTCATGCTATTCTATTAGTCCCGGCTGGCGGAGTGATACTGTGATTATCTGTCTGGCTCCCGGCTGCAGTCCCTTCGATGTGAAGCAGTTGAGCGGCTGACAGGGAACAGCAGGAAGAGAGTGTGGCTGCAATGGACAGTGGATAATAGAGCAGTGAATCCTCTCTGTGTCCCATTATATATCTCACAGCACAGCAGGTTATCATCAGCATTACAATTATCATACAGGCAGCACAGTAAGCAGATGCTCTGTCACATTGCTTTTGGGTGCTAACTTTGTTATGGCTGTGCGGTTAGTCTTTTTATACAGTACAGCCATAAGTTAACAAAGTCAGCACCCAACAGCCATGTGACACAGAGCCATGATAGAGCACCTGCTTACTGTACTATCTGTGTGGTTATCATAATGCTGATGATCATAAGGAACGGTGAGATGCTACTTTACACTTCATTTGGGGGAGCAGAAAACGTGCAGCGAAGCTGCATTTTTACTGCCCCCCCAAGCCAGTCCCCTTTAACTGCTTCCCATCCAGCGATGTACCAGTACGCCGTGGGATTGGAAGGATGATATCACACTCGTCACTACAGCAATGGTTGAGATATAATTGTTTAGCGATTCTGCACAAAGTAAAAGTAATCCTAGTGGCTAAGAAGCCACTGGATTACTTTTACAGGCAGTGGGAGGGGGTCCCACGGGGTCGCACCCCTGCCTTTACTGCCTTTTAAGATGTGACCAGTAGCATCCGGGTCCTGGGACACAGTGGGGGAGGGATGGATGATGATCCTCCCACTGTGTGACGCCAGAAACCATAAGTGACAAGGATTTTATCGCTTCATGTTTCAGTCTCCTGTAAAGAAGCCATTACCGGCTTATCTGATCAAACTGATCTTGGTTGTCGGATCGTCAGGTAGGCTGTACGGGGCCCCATAATTTTTAACAGCAGCCCTGAAGAGCAGTGTTGTGTTGAGATGTGCAAAAATGTATGTGTGTCAGAGAAAACGCCCAAAGGCACGGAAGAGTTGAGATCTGATTGGAAAATCTTAATATGAAGAAAGTTTAGTTTGTAAAGTTCTGCGTGGCATGACAAAGCCGTCCTGTATACCAATTAGATTAACTTGGGCAATTGGGAGAAGATAGGTGGCGTGCACAGAAAAAAAATACCAGTTCAATTGTTTACAAGTGTATCGACTTATGCACAAGCAGAAAACTTTCGTAAGGTTTTTAGATTGATTTCTGTTTTCTGTTCCACCATAGGTGGCTTCTCCTCACGTCCATTTGTAAGAAGCGTGCAGCGTCAAAGCTCAGGGCGGTCTTCAGTTACCAGTCCCCTGGTCTCCAATGAAAATGGATTTAGACCATCATGGTCACTAGCAGCAAAACTGCACCTGCGGGCAGCCACTTCCTGCCGACACCCATCAGATTCCCCCATACATGGTTCTTCACTTGGTAAAATCGGAGAGGCTGATGACCATGTGTCAACATCTTGTTTTGGAAGCCTTCGGAATCTGTCTGGCAGCTTTCACGATCACCTTGAAAATGTGAAGCGTGAGTATCGGACGTCAACTCGGGCTCCTTTGGCATTAGCAGAAGGTGGTGCACAGCCTGAACCAGTGGTGAAAAAAGCTGTACCAGCTGAGCCGCCTGGAAAGAGCGCAGCTGAGCTAGTGGGCAGGAACCCACTACTGGATCCTATAGATAATAATAACCATATCGCTTTTGTGGATCAAAGCGATTCTGTAAATTCCTCCCCAGTAAGGGAGAATTCACCACAGATTGAGGAAGTACATAGTAATAAGCCCGTTACCAGTAAAACAACTGCAGAGCAGGGTAAAACAACCCGAGCAACCGAGAAGGACTCTTCTACACCAACCTCAGTGGCAGCAAGCAGCAATGGAAAACCCACAACAAAAACAAAAAGAAGCGAAAGGTGTGAAGTTAAAACCCCCACACGTCGTTCATCCACACAACCGCGGAAAGACTCTGGGAAACAGCAAGAAGCTTCCACACCCGTTTCTCAACAGAGGCAAAAAACCTTGAGTTCCACCCCTAGCAACATCTCCTCTCCGGCACAGAAGAAACCTGCCCCAACTTCTAAAAACTCAGTGTCAAGCACATCCAGCAAACATCGAGCACCAGAAAAGACTCTTAGCAGGGAGGCGTCTAAGGTAAGCTTGGGCTCAGACAAAGTCTCTGCAGCAAAACCTAGCAGTAGCAGTACCCGTTCCGCACAACCCAAGAGCAGCGATTCTCCAGCAGACAATCGGACAGTACGTAGTTCCTCTATGGCCAGCCTCCGCACTTCTCAAAGTACAACTCGTTCTGGTCTCAAGCGGGACAGCAAGTCCGAAGAGAAAGGGCTTAGCTTCTTTAAATCTGCTCTAAGGCAAAAAGAAACCAGACGGTCAGCAGATTTGGGAAAAGCCAACATACTGTCCAAGAAACCTACAACAACCAAGAGTTTAAGCCAGGAGAAAACGGACAACTCGCCAGCCTCCCCAACCAAGGAGGTTGCCCCAAACCCAAAAAAGCATTCTGTCTTACCTCAACATAAAGCCAAGTCTTCCCCAGATGAAAATCGAACCCAGTCGTCTCCTTGTACTAAAAAGACTTCTGATAGATACCTAAAAAAGTTCCCTTCTTCAACTAAGCCATCGCCTAAAGCTCAGTGACAAAGGGTGCAGGGACAGCTGTACCATATGTCCTGACTGGAGGTGAATGCAGGAGAGCTGTCCCTGCTTACAGCTGTTGTTTGGAATGTATGCACTTTTAACTTTTTATTTTGTTTTTTGATTTGTTTCTATTTTCTTTTTAATTTTTACTTTGTGGGGTTGAGGGGTCTCGTTCTTGTTTTTCCCAGCTATGCTTGCAGCATGGAAGTTGACTTGTTTTAAGGAATTTCATTTACTGGTGGTTGAGTTGGTTGCTCAGAATGCTTCCTCAGCAAATGAACTCTGTCCTCAGCCAGCCCTGCTAAGACCTGCCTGCTTGTTATAACTAGGGATTTTAGGGTGGTGGGGGGATACTTTTCACTTCTTCTGCCAACCGAATGCTGCTTTTTATCTCTCCTCCTCCTTACCAAAGCCTGGCTATGACTTCAGTACAGTGGAGAGTAGGATAAAGGTTAGTTTACTTCTCAAACGAAGGATGACATTGTGTTTCCTATGCACATGCAAAGGGCAGCTCCACCTCGTTTCTTTATCCCTGAAGGCTACAAAGGTTATTTCCTCTCCATCACAGCCTCTAGCTCTCCTCCATTCATATGCTCATGTCATGGCCAAAGTGGTCTGTATGGCAATGGTGGTACCGCAGAATGGTCTTGGCTTTTGTTGGTCTACTAAATTCACATATAGCCGTTTGTAATTTAGTAATGAATATCTCAACAAGCAACCTTCCGCTATATCCATGTACAGAAGTTCATCCAAGATCCTAAACCATGTTTGAAAAGCATTGTATCCCTGCTCAGTGCCTAATGCCAATCACTTATCTCCTCCAGCTAAAACCCAGTATTTCTCCCAGCTGATGGGGTAACATTGTCCCTTTAGTGTGTGACCTTCTCTCATGTAATCTAGAGTCCATACAGCCTAATTTGCATGCTCCTTTTATTATTTTTCTTTTTAATACAACCTGGTAACTCCAAAAGACAGTAAGAGTTGAATATCTACAGCGGCTCCCTTGTACCAGAAAGTCCTAGGCTTTAATGAGCTCCACATCTGCTTTATAAACCTTTAATAGTAGCTGTCTCGTAAGACTGATGGCTGCTGTAAAACGGCAGCCTGAGTTTGAAATATGTGCTTTATTTCTGTGTATAGGCAAAAATTAACACTTGACATATAGTCAACGTTGTTTAATTTGCTAGGACATTATAGCTTTTAATGGGTGGATTAAGTCAATAATCCTTGCTGTCTGTCCTCTCCACCACCCAAGTGTTTAGCGTTTAGTGCTGTATTTCCTCCCAAGTCATGTTTGACTTCAGTAAAAGAAACTGTTAAACTGAGAGATGGCTTTACCGAAACGTGATAGGTCTGACGAGCCACAAACCTAAACCATAAAGACTGAGCCTGTTACCCTTGTCATGTACAGCAAATATTTGTCATGCAGGAGGATTTTAGCATTGTTTCTGTTAGTCCATAGGTTAACAAACCAGTGATATCGAGTGCAAGGGATACTGGTAGCAGAGAGCTTAATGTATATTGGAAATTCCTGTTTGAGGGAGTGTGTACCCCCTTCTTGTATTTCATTACAGTAATATTGTGGGGTGATTAGAACATGGAGGGCACTTACTGTTTGCAACTGACTGTTTTGTGGACCTGTTTCTATTCATTGCAGGTGGAAATGCATGTCATCACTGGGACATTGTGGAAGTGTACAGATCTTGTACCTCCTGTACAGATTAATTAGGTGCGTTTCACAACAGCCAATTGCTGCCATTACAAAGATTCTTGCATCCTTGCAAAATATCCCTGCAAAGTACAATCATAATGTACAAAATCTCTGCTGTTGTAAATTCTATTCAGTAACCTGTTGCATGTTGTTTGGCACCAGTAAGTATTTTATCTTAATTCCCATATATAACACAAATGCTGAACAAACCTACCTAAGTTTAACATGTACAAAAGCAACTTGCAGAATAGAAGAAATGCACAATTGTAATTGAGTCTCCATTGCAACAAAAGCAGCAGAGGGAAATTGTGCCACTGAACTCTTTTGTAAACTGTCCTCACCATGTGCATGGCAATTAACATGGAAAAACATTGTGTATTATCATAAGTTTAAAGGGAAACTATAGTCTGTGATCAGGAAGTTCAAGTGTATTATAATATAATGTTTACCTGAAATTTTCTGATATGACTTTCACATTTTTACTAGATTATTGATCCTTGTTTTGATTGCTTTATTTTTTTACCCAGATGTAAATGTTTCTCCAGTAGTAACATGTATAGCGGGAACTTTGATTAGCATCTTTGCTTAAAGCAAAACTTTATGCATGAATTAAATACATTGTGGCCTCTCCTTTAGTTTAGAAATATAATTCTCGTTTTTATAGATGATAATTTAATACAGAGGAATACTTGCCTTACTCTATGGTCTTGTAACATTTGGAGGTCTTTTTCTCTGCTTACCAGTGCCAGAATGTGAGCTCTCCACACATTTACTACCTTGAATTCTGTGACATATTCACTATGCCCTGTGAGTAGGCATTGCTGTGTCCCACATTTCACAGAACCTGCCTTCTGGACTACAGAGGTGTGAAGGGAGGGAGGGGGGGTGAGTTTCAGGAGCTGGATTCAGTACAGAAATCACAGCTTACTTAGTGGATGTAAACCCCATGTTCAACAATTAGAGATACATACAGCATGTTTTAGCCCTTTCTTTAAAGATCAAAAGCACATTAGTTGTACCTGCATTTTCTCATCCCTAGGCCTGTCACAGCCCTCTGAAAAACGCCGGTCCGTGGGCGTGTCTACAGGCCAGAGCTCAGTAGGCGGAGTCCTCACATCACAGGACTCGCCTCCCATCTATACCCTCCCCCTTCCCCTGGTAATCACACTAGCTCAGCTTGAATGCCAAGCTGAAGTCTGTTAAATCAGTTAAAACCTCATAAACACCTGGCAGAATATGAGGCACAGGGGGAGGATGCAAACTTTCATAGCAGGAGAGCAAATGTCATGAATCCGTACACGGACATTGCTGTGCTTATCTGTGCTAATGGAGGAGCAAGGGGGAGACATCACTGTCATCAACAGATTTATCCCCACAGCTGCCAGAGAGAGCCGAGCTTGAGGGTACAATTAACTCCTCAATGGCTGAGCACTTTTACTGTAATGCCCTACTTTCAAGTAGTAGTTACACAGTAGAAGTGCCCAGCCATTGAGGGGTTAATTGTATCCTCCTGCTTGGCTCTCTCCCTGGCAGCTGTGGGGATAAACCTGTGTGAAGCTGCTTGGCTCTATTGATAATGATGACCTCGATGTCTCCCCCCCCCCCCCCTCCTCCATTGGCACAGATAAGCATGGTAGTGTCTCTCCTTGGGCTGGAGCTCTATCGGGAACTTTCTGTGTGGATGACTGCA
>BLSH010076090.1:3216596-3233822 GCA_018402905.1 Glandirana rugosa | reverse complement strand
GTCGAGAGATTGAAGTTGAGTTGCAGTCATGTCTGGCTCACCCTCCTTCTCAGATTCTTGGGACCGTGACGTGGTTGTTCGGTGACTAGTATCTATGTTAAGAAATGTCCGAGGTTACGTTTTTATTTATTTACATGTAAAAAGGATCTTACCTTAATCAGAAATTTAGACAACTATGCGAGACTGGAATAACTTTTCTCTCTTAGGTTTACGTAGGTTTTTGTAGTTTCCTAACTACACACCTGTATTAGGAAGCCTTTAAAAGTAGACTTGTTAATATTTAAGGGGTACGGTTTGACTTCAATATCATTCCCAGTCATTTCGGATTGAGACCCATAGTTATTTTATTAAATGTAACCGAACAAAAAGATCCGTTAGTGGATTATGTCTCCTTATGAAGAGAATTTACTCTAGATTTCGTGTCGTTAGGTGATTGCCTAGAAAAACAAGCCAATGTAAATTATTTTATTGATACCCAGAGTTAGGCTTTACTGACCCTTACTATAACTTCAGTTTGGCATGGGGAATTTATAATTGTTCAGATGAAAATTTCCGAAGGATTATGTCCACACATCAATCCTTTGATGTTTTTGGATGCATTTGGATTCTCTCTTTTCAATAAGGTCAGAGCGTATCAACAGATTTAAAGACTAATTCCATTCTAGGAAAAATGTACATTTATTTATTTTTGCATTGGAGCCTGTAAAGAATTGTATCTATGATCAGTGGCTTGTTGGTGCAGTGCCAGGGTTCTTAGACTCTTCCTCCCACTCGGTCTGTACTGACGTTGAGTTGAAGTTAGAGAGCTGGAGGAAGTGCCTATGGACTCTTGAGTCCAGTGTGAGTGTAGTGCTCTCACCACACTTGTATTCCATTGGAATACAAGTGGTGACACAGGAACTGTTGTAGTTCATATATTCATGGATCTCATGTGAATGAATGACAATGCTGTGTAGACGAAGCCCCGCAAAATTTAAATTGATGGCTGCTGCAAGCGAAAATAACCCCCGTACACTGGAGGAAGGCTTTTGGGGAAGGAGAGTGGGATGGGTTGCTAGGCACCATGCTTCACCCTAAATAGAGGTGTAATATACAATGGAACCTCGGATTGCGAGAAACTCGGTTAATTAGCGTTTCGCAATATGAGCAGTTTTTTTGTTTTTTATTTAATAAAAATCTTGACTCGATTTGCGAGTGGTGTCTCGCATAACGAGCAGAATTTATCCTTTTTGCATGCAATACTGCATGTGACCAGAGAAGAGGCGGCGCTGGTGAGCCTTAGAGTCGGGCGGAAATACTCGGCATTCCTCGGAAATACCTAAAGTGTAAACCCTTTCTGAGCATCACCAAGTGATTCTGACGACTTAGGAGCTCACCAGCGCCATCTCTTTTCTGGCCACATGCGGTATTGCATAAACCAGGCACCCCCCGGACATGTGGCCACATACAGTACTGCATAGACAAGCAGTGACTGTGGAACAAATTAACTGAGTTTACATTGTTTCCTATGGGGAAACATGCTTTGATATACGAGTGCTTTGGATTACAAGCATTCTCCTGGAACGGATTATGCTTGTAATCCAAGGTTCCACTGTAACTTGTTGCAAAAACTGGTACTGGTAGTCCAGCCAGTGTATGTAATGAACACACATATCTGCACCTGCATGGATATGTTTTTACAAATAACACAGTAAAACAAGGTTTAAAACATGAGCTCTAATTTCTACGGGCTGATTGTGTCTTTATATAGGTGTAAAACTGCACTGGACTATAGTTTCCCTTTTAAACCAGGGAAAAAAAATTGCATTCTCTAGACAAAATCTGGGAAATATAAAAATGAACCTCCTGGTCAATGGTCTCTGCTGGTATGTGGTCGGCTCGTACTTCTCAAGGCATTTGGCACTAAATTGCTATTCATTTAATGCAGTACCTATTGTATTTTTTCCCATGAAGGTTGCTGGTTTGGAATTCAAAGATCAATGTGGTAAAACACTAATACATGAAACAGATTTTGTTTTATATTTTGCCTTTTTAACCTGTAATTGCTGCTCTATCAATATTGCAGATTGTTGTGGAGTAAATTTAATGTGGTCACTCCTACCCTCTACCAAGCTGGTATACTATCAGATGCACGGCTGGACATTTTTCCTCATTTTTTTAAACCCCTGCTCAGGCACTTTTTGCATGGCAGTGTTTCGACTGAATGTGCACGCACTTGTGACCTATGCAAGAAACTGTAGGTAATCACTCTTGGTGCTTTCACCTCTAGACAATTGAGTTCTGAAAGACGGCGTGTATGAGTGTTGTGTTGTGGAGGGAGGGGCACAAGATGGGAAAATCTTTTATTGCTGTTGGGTTTTATTACTATTACCTGCACCTCTTGTTAGTGCTAGTGTTATGCTGATGTATGTATCAAGTTAACTAGTTTTTCAGCCGTTTTCGTAGAGCGGAGATATATTCATAGGTTTTTACCAGAATAGCTTATTCCCTTTTTAGTAATATATACTAGCTTGAATTTGTTCTCCTTTCTCCCTAATATGCTATCACTACCTGGTATGTTATTGCACTTTAACTCTTGGGAGGAAATTGTTTGAATGGATGAGATAGCTGCTTATAAGACAAAAAAAAAGCAAGCACGTCCCGTTCACTTCCTGTTTGGTTTCTTCTTGCCAGGATTTGTGAGCACGTCCCGTTCACGTCCTGTTTGGTTTGCTTCTTGCCAGGATTTGTGAGCACGTCCTGTCTAGAACAGCGATACTGCCTGTTGGAACAGTAGTCCTTATTCCCATGTTTCCTGTCAGTATCAAAAAACACATTTCCCCCATTTTGTTGGAATCTGACAGTTCAGTCCCCACTTCATATTAGGATTCTGGAATCCCACAATGCAGTCCCCACTTTGTCAGAATTCTGAGTGTACAGTCCCATTTCCTATCACAATTTAAATTTCAAGTAAAGCCTTTATTATTTTAATTCACTTGAATTATATAAGTGGTAATTAAAAGAAAAATATGGGGTTAAAAAAAAAAAACATATACTCCCTTAGGTGGATACAGCATCGGTCCAGTGGTGCATCTGTCCCCCACTGCTTCTAAGACTGTGAATGAGAGTGATCAAAAGCCGCTGATCATTCAGTTCAGTCTTCGTTGAGCAGAGAGCCGGTGACTGTTCTGCCCCTGCAGCACTCACTGGTGCACTCAGATGTGCAAGGGGTGGGAGCATCTGACTCAGGCTCTCAACGACTCGCTGAGAGGCTGAGCCACTTGTCGGTGCAGGTATCTCAGTGGATATTAACTGTAAAGTTGGCATCAATCCAGAGCTTGGACTGGCTGAGTAATGTCAGCCAACAGTGAACTCTAGTCCCCTGTGGGCTGAAAACTGGTAGAGGTGCACTCCTGTGAGATCCATAGGAGAAGTAGGCCAAAAAAGCTTTGGCCATACTTCATTTGATGTGGGTGTTTTCTTAGTACTAATGTACTATAGCTAAAACTAAAATGCCCTGTGTTCTCAGCAAGCTGGAGATCCAGCAGGAGTCCAGTTGTACGATGGTTGGGCAAACCACCTGCACAGTGCTCCAGTCATAAGCACTCACACTCCGAGCAGCACTGTTGATTGTAGGTACTGTACAGGGGGCATTTTAGAGTGGTCTGGATCTCCAGTGTGCCGCCGGCACAGGGCATTTACCCTTAGCTGCAGCACAGTAGTGCATTAAACACACACATGTGCATTATTGCATTTTAATAATAAAAAGGCTTCAGTTATGGCTTAAGGAAACCTGTACTGAATATGGAGGTTGCCATGGCTAGCTTTTTCTGAATTGCTCATTTTCTTGCTGCCATGCTAATCCATTGGCTTCAGTGCCTTCAAGGGCACTCACCTGGAGCCAGTATACAGATCAGCAGTTCTAAATTTCTAATCTGTATGCTCGTTTCAAATTGGCCACTCAGAATTCAAGGAAGGGGATATCCAGACAGCTAATACTTTCAGGAGATCAGCAGTGAGTGCCACCATATTTTTCTTAGCGCATGTTTCCTGTAACTGAAGGCTGAATTGAGGGGAATATGTAGGATGCCATTGGTGATGACTTCAAAATTGCCTTTTTTCTTTAATACTTTGAATCATTAACCCAATACAAGCATGGATGGAAAGGCTAGCCTACCTCAAAAGACATTATAGCTGGTGGTTCAATATCACAGTCAACCATTTCCCTAAGAAGATCTGGAAAGGCAGCCCTGTATTTCTTACACGTCAGGAGTACAAGGACCCTATTTTACTCCCAGATTGAGTGTGCAGGCCCCATTTCCTTCTAGTTTTAAGGCTGTTAAGACCTTACTTCTTGCCAGGATTCAGAGTATGCAGTTACATTTCCTATCAGGGCTCAAATTGTGCATTTGTTGTTTCCTGCCAAGTCCATAGTGCACAGTAGGCTATCTATTAGGAACGAAGATGCACAGGACCATAGACTGCATTACTTGTTGTCACAATCAGGGGCTGTTCATGTGCCTTCTGGACCAATGGGGTCTGTTGCATCCAGTTTAAACCATTTTTGTTTTATTATTTAAAAAAAAAAAATGATGCCTAATATGCAGCAGATTGCAGTGCAAAAGTATACATGACATAGCACATTAATTCTTTCTGTAGTCCTCCTGCATAAGTTTGTGTGTGGCAGACTGCTCATTCCCCCCAATGTTCTTGTTGGCGATTTATTTTCAGAAAGTTCTGTGACAGCACTGGCAGACTTCCAGTCTTCGAGAGTTAGTTGATATTCTGAAGACAAAAAATATTGTGCCTCATAAAACCGCTTCATTGGAATTACTCCAGCCCTCTTTAGAGCTGTAATTGTTGGAGATATACTCAAAGCTTGTTTGGGCTTGTTAAAAAAAAAAAAAGACAGAATTAAAGTTTCTCTGTTGTCTTTAGCATTGCATTTTTCGGCTGCTGCTAGCATCTTCTACTTGATGAAACATAATATACAATAGGCTAACACTCGATGTCAGGACCCTTTTTTTTTTTTTTTTTTTTTTTTTTTTTTTTTTTTTAAAGGAACCATTTTAGATGAATCCAATTACAATTGATAATGACACTCGGCTAAAAATAAGGGATTGTAATCCTTGTCTCCTTGTCCTAAAAATGCATTGTACACTATTTGTTGCACAGTCTGTAAGGGGCAGTGAGTGTGGTTGTCATTTTACATGTTAAATATCTAATAAAATTGTGTTTTTTAATGTTCCTTTAGGCAGCTGATGTTAGGATAGGGACTTGTTTGTAAAATAAAATATTTTTCTTTACTTGGGTAAAATACACTGGTCACCCATAACTTATGACCATCCACCTAATATTGAGTAGGTCTCATTTTGCTGCCAAAACAACCCTAACCCATTGAGGCATGGATGCCACTACACCTCTAATGGTATGCTGAGGTATATGGTAGCAGATCTTTTAAGACCTGTAAGTTGTGAGGTGTGGCCTCCATGGATAGGACTTGTTTTTCCAGTACATCCCACAAATGTTGTATTGAGATTTGGAGGTCCAACCATTCTTGAACCATTTTTGCAGTGTGGCAATTATCCTGCTGAAAGGCCTCTGCTAACAGGGAATACTGTTTCCATGAAGGAATATACTTGGTCAGCAACAATGTTTAGGTAGGTGGTATGTGTCACGTAACAACCATGTGAGTGGCAGGAACCAAGGTTTCCTAGCAGAACATTGCCCAAAGCATCACATTGCTTACATTGGCTTACATTCTTCACATAGTGCATCCTGGTGCCATCTCTTCCCAAGATAAGCGATGCACACTCACCCGGTCATCCACATGATGCAAAAGAAAACCTGATTTATCAGATTAGGCCACCACCTTCCATTGTTCTGTAGTCCAGTCCTGATGCTCACATGCCCAATGTAGGCGCATTTGGCTGTGGACATGGATCAGCATGGACACCATGACTGGTCTGTGGCTACACATTTTTCTTTGGGCAATATTCAGTGTGGTGCACTGAGCATTGAACAAATAATCTGACCATTTTAGAATATCTTTGTACAGTAAGCAATTTATCTATTTTAACGTATCTTTGTTTTCTCTGACATACCAAAGGCATGCAGGCTTGCATGAGACAATTGCTTTTAATTCCATCACTTTTCAGGCAAAATGAAGCATAATTTCAGTGAGCCATAAAGGTACAAACAAATGTTTCCACGTCTCCATGTTTATGTATGTATATTACTGCATGGTTTTTTTATATATTAACACTTAAAGGACACCTACACTTACTCCTTCTTACAAGTGTACAAGTATTAGTGAGATCAAAGATTGAAGATATGGCCTTGTAAAATGTAATACTTGGCATAGCTATCTGGATTCTTTTCTGTTTTGGTCCTTGTTTTAAGAGTGACTGTCCAAAATGCAGTCAATCACTTGTGTAGTGTTGCCTGTATTACTGCATCTAAATGAAAATACAGACATTAAAGTGGTTCTAAAGGCAGAATGCATTTTATGCATTAAGATAAAGAACCTTCTGTGTGCAGCAACCCTCCTAATACTTACCTGAGCCCATCTCCATCCATCAATGTTGCACAAAAGGCTTGGCTATCCGGGACTCTCACTCTTCATTGGCCATTGGTTCCCGCTGCTGTCAATGTCAGTGAGCCAATGAAGAGAGAGAGGGGGCAAGGCAGGCCGGGCAGGGGCTCCATGTCCTAATGGACACACAGCTGCGGCTCGGGTGCCACCATAGCAAGCTGCTTGCTGTGGGGGCCGGCAGAAGGGAGCGGCCAGGAGCTGCTCTGTGCAAAACCACTGCACAGAGCAGGTAAGTATGACATGTTATTTCTAAACGAAAAAAAAAAAGATTTTACTATTACTATAAGGTTATCATTGGGTAGCCAAAAAGTTTTTCATACAAACCAACAAATACAACAAATAGTTTTTATTTATTTTTTTCAGAACAGAATCCTTGCAAAGGAATGATTTTTACTGTCCTTCAAAAACGTTTTTTTGAATGTGTAAGAGAAGAAATAACCATGCTTATTTTTATGGTGGCAGTGCTCCACGTCAAAACAAAGAAGACATGAATAAAAAAAAGAAAATGCTGTATACTTGTCTTTCCAAATGCCCAAGGGTTGAAATGTAGCTGCAGGTATTCCACACTTCTAGGTGTGTAAGAATACCTGCTGCATGCCAGGGTTTCTCCCGCCAGCTCTTAGATAACCACAGGCTTATAAGTCAGTGGGAGGAGCAGGTATTTGACCCATTCAAATAGTGACAATATTATGTCTGCGTTTTGTACAAACAGGCCTTCAGAAAGATAAGTATATAACCTCCTCTTTTACTGTTGGGCCCCTTTCACACAGGTTGTCCCATCAGATCCGTCGGTTGGTTTTTCAGGCAGGCCTGATCGGACTCCATTCTCTCCACTGATACCCGCCGCTATCTGATCCGATCCTGTCCACCAAGAACAGATGGATGGTGGTCCTATTCCCCATACGTCCGACGAATTGGAAGGAAACAGACAGGTGATCCATTTCCATCCAATTGCCCCATAAAGGAGAGCGGGACTGTGTCTGTGTCCGCTCTGCATAGAAGGGGGGGGTATGAGTATAGATTATCGGTACTCGCTCCTGCTTTCACAATCCTTAGGCAAGGAGAATGTGTCTTGCCTGGCAGCCTCCTGGGACATGTCCCAGGAAGGTGCCAGGCTATTCACAGATATCCAAGATGGTGGCACCAGCAACCTGGTGTGATAAGAAGAATCGGCTGCAGGAAGACAGCGCTGGACCCAAAGCACTGGTAAGTACCTGATTTTTAAAAGTCAACAGCTACATTCGTAGTTGCTGACTTAAAAAAGAAAAAAAAATCAAGCTTAAGTTCCTCTTTAAGCAGATTAGACCAAACTTGAGAAATATTCACATAAATTGTTAGAAGGGATAAAGAGATGCAAATAGTTGAGCCTAGGTTCACACTAATGTGGTTTGAAATTCTCTGAGTTCAGCTGAACTCGCACAATTTCAAACCGGCAATACGGTCTGACTTCGGAGGCGATTTGCGAGTTCATGCACAGATTTCTATTCAAATCGCCCCGAAGTCGGCAAAAGTAGTACAGGAACTACTTTTGGGAATCGGTGCGGTGCCGCAATATCCACTGATTTGGCATACAATTTGACATGTAAAATCGAATGCCGAAACGGCCCAATGTGAACGTTCATCATACTTGCGCACACAATTTCGGGCCACACTTTATTTTAGGCTGATGAGAAGCATTTTTTGGGGTGCAAGCAGGCACTTGCATAATACTGAGATTAAATATTGAGATTCTGGTAAAAATAAAACAGCTAGAGTTTAAATAAATTGTCTGTTTTCCACACAAAACGCTGTGTTTGATATTGCTCCCTGCCGCCTTTGTTCCCTAAGCAGCTGCTCCTGCGTTATTGTACCTCTTAGGGTCTTGTCACCTTTGCAGTCCCTACAGCTCCTTTTTGTTTGTGTTTGCCATGTAAATCTTTTTCTCTCTAGCATTTAGATATCAGACTCCTACTGTATACTGAACCCACCGGTAATTTAAAAGGGTTCAGAAATGTGGAGCTGCCAAATGCAAATGTTATGCAAATCACTTACAATCTCAAACAAGAATGTGCTACACTAATGACTGGGTTCTAAAGGTTAAAGAGAATCTCTGTTTTTAATAGGTTCCTTGTAAATGTTCTGCTGGCTCCATTTGCATACTTCTTCCTCATTCTGCACATTGCATGGCTTTTGGCAGTACAGTACCAAGTCCCCAGGTTTTAAAGTCAGACTTCCTTGGCTGCCAATTGCTGTGCTGCCCCAGGCTTTCTAAGTTAATGTGTTGTGCCAGCTGTACAAGGTCGTACACCCAAGACCTTATTGATCAGAATGCTCACGGCAAAAACTTCAGCGTATGCTAACCTGAGTATACATTTTATCACACCGTGTAACTGTTGAAAAGGTGCTGTTGTTTTGATATCAAGCAGCTAAGCTACATAATTCATTTGAATGTTAATATTTGATTTTATTTTGTATATCAGCTGTTGGACAGGTTATATTCCCCAACTGGGATATTCCCTCTCATGTTTTTGTTAACATTTTATTTTATTTTTTTAAAGTTTTTTTTACTATTTGTGTCTCTTTATATGCGTTAAGGTATAACTGTTATCTAACAATTTTAGTAATGAAATTCCGGTTTTCAGATGCTGGCAGATTGAATCACCCACTTGATAGCACAGTCACTGGTTCCTTCACCTGCAGAAGCTATAATATGGAGGCCTTGCCTCTCCCTCTTGAATATTTTATGTAATTTACATTAGGGAGAACAGCAATGGAAATGAAAAGCTCCATATTGGCCAGTAAATGCGATTTAATGGCGCGGACCAAAGGAAAAGAGGTGGAGTCACTATCAGATACTTTTATAGAGAGAGTCTACTGCTAGAATAGGTGATTTATCCCACCAATATTCTTATTATTATTCCCATAAGCGAATAATTCGATTTGGGTGGATTGACTATTTAAACTGCTATTTATAAGAATGCAGCTTATTTCCGCAGCAAGCTATTCCCTTTAGGAATCAAATATTACGTTGACCTAAGACTGCTTTTTTAGTATAGTGTAGACATTGTTTTGAGCCAAACCGTATGCTAATTTACATGTGCACAACTGCCCAATTGTTTGTTTTTAAATGTCATTTTTTAGATTTCTGTAGACTACGATAATTTTTACTTTAGATCACTCTGTCTTTTAAGGGAGATGGGACTTGTATCCGTTGGATCATTATTTTGGTTCTACAGGTCCCAGTATAGTCATCACAAGGATAAACTGGAAATTTTTGTAATAGTCATTATCTGTGCCCTGGAAAATGGCAGGCTTTTAGTGACTTGTATCCTAATTGTTTTAAAAGGGTCAGCCAAAGTGTGTGGCAACCTTTTTGGAATTTTCTTATAGGTGGGATATAAGAGTCATACAGCAGCCCTCAGGCTTGGTAGACTTGCTAGAACCTCACTGCACTATACTATGCTGCTGACCGTAAATAGATCTGCAGGAAAAGTAAAGCCCCAGAGCTTAGTACAAAGATCTCTCCCCATTGAGCTATTTTGTTCTGACCAGGGGGCACTGGCTGGGAGAGCTGATCGGGAGCCGGTTGGCCGCTGGTTTTCCAGCATGCATGGCCAGTTTCTGTCAGACGAGCTGCCATACACTGGTGTACTAGTCTTAAGGCCCTTGTTTCCATTACGGTACACACACCTGTAGAGCTTATAACAGCCTATTATAGTATGCCATTACAGCAACTATTGGGATATTGGATTATATACAATTCCCTTTTAAAGTGATATTAAACCCCATTTTTCTATGCTATTTAGGATGCTGATATTTGGACTTGCCTTGTTGCTGCTTTTGATATTTCTGCTGGTCCTTCCTCCCTTTTCCCCTGATCACTGCCTCTGAATTCCAATTGTAAGGATGACTCCTTGGCTTGCAGAGTGCCGCTGGAGCCACCCTTATGGGAGGAGGATTACATCCCTACATTAGGGTGCTGCCTGCGCTGACATGCACAGGCAGCTCAGAAAGACCCCATACAGAAAGCATGTCTATGCTTCTCTTTGGAAGTAATCAATTGTGGCTTCCGAGGCAGCACCGTAGCTGAGGACAAACATAGCCATGGTCTTTTTTTAGTTGTCCCTTTTGGCCTGCCTGTATGCGCAGTAACAGTATGCATGTTGCAGTCTCAAGTACCTGTTCGCATGACTTTTTTGTTTCGAGTGCACTGGTGGTGGTGAAGCTTAAATGATGTAAGGCTATGTTCACACTGCTTGCCATCCAGTTTTGATCAGATTTAAGTTTTTAGTAATGCTATTAACTACAAATAGTTTAAAACCAGTGGAAATTATTTCTACCTAAACAGTAGCAGTCTGTTTTACACAAGATTGTTTCCCATTGCCCAGTCTGAAACAATGTTTACATCCTCTGAACTTTGTATACTTTGAGAAAAGGAAGACAAAATTCTATAAGATGAAGGTAGCTGAGTTTGTCAGACTTGCTGGTAGTAAATATTTATCAGCCTGACACACCTGACCACCTCCTCTTGGGGTATGCACCCATCCCAAGTGACTGCATATTCAACTTAGAGGACTGTGCAAGCTTGGCAGTTAAGTGTATAAAATACCAACTTGTGGCTTTTATTGGATAGGTAATGCTTGATTGAAGGTAGATGGATTTTTGTTATCGTAATAACTGGCTTGACATGCATAGCTGTTGTATTACATTTTGTTTTACTGTAATTCATGTTTACATTCAATAATACACATTTTAAGCCAGTCACCTCTAGAAATGACCAGTATTCGGTCAGTTCAGGACCATATGATCTATCAGTCCGCATGCTTATAAATAATTATGTCTACTACACAGAGGTATGCCCAAGCCATACGTCAATGCTTCATGGAGTTCTGATTTTGGCCTGGACACTAGCTCCATGCTTGTTCACATTACCATTTATTGATGTACATTTCAGCTCACGTTAATATATCTTAATAAGCTACTGCTGGGGCCTGTTTGGGATGCTTGTGCTGTTGATAGACATCAGGGAAATGTTGGGTGCTGAAGCAACCTCCTGCTTTATATCTTTGACCTAGCGTCAGCAAAAACAGGAGCGATCAGGTCATACAAGTTTTGTTTATGGTTGTGCAGAATAGAGGCGCAATTTGTCCTGATAATGGACAAGATTTGCTAACCTCTCCATTAACTTTCTCTGCCATAATCTCTTGTCTGGGATTATCTGAAGCTCTCCATAGATATAAGGTCATTGGATCAGGAGACAGTCCTCTTGTGTTGTGTTTTATACTTAATTGTTTAATACATTATTCACAGTCATGTCCACATTTCAATCTTTCTTTTGCTGCTATTACTCATTGCAGAATTTTTACAACTTGCAAATTTTAAATTAAATACAAAACTGGCTTGACAACTATATGGAAACACTTATTTTCCTGGTGGTACAGATCACACGAAGGGCCAAACATATTTATTGCAAGTTAAATAGAAAAAAAAAATATATATATATATATATATATATATATTTATTAATGTATGTATGTTCTTGATAACATTCACATATATATGTATATATATATATATATATATATATATATATATATATATGTATATATATATTAGGTGGCTGTGGATTATCACAGTAGAGCATCTTTAGAAGGTTTTCTTTAAGATCATAGTTCTTTCCAATTCATCCGACCTTCCTGTTCATCAGAATCCAAGGCTCATGGAGAAATCCCAAATGGATGCTAATCCCAGGACTCCATATAAGTTCTGAAGTACTGTAGTGCCATCACGCAAGAATTGGTTAAGTTGCCTTTTTCCACAACCACTATGCAGCCTGGGAGTCTGAGCGGTAATGTCCAACAACTTAATGGTTGGTCCACAGGTGCATATCAAATTAGTCTATTGCGGTGCATTGCTAAATTAATTCAGTTCTGTCAATTTAACCAGTACAGAACCACGCTATATCCGAAAGACGACTACAGCGCGGCTCTGAAAATCCGGCAGGACGTCCTGCCTCGTGCACGCCCCTGGGCATGCCCGCGGGTCGGGCGGGCTCGATGTCCGCCCGAGACCCGCCGATCACCTGTAGCAGCCTCAGAACAGGGAACCGCCAATGTAAACACGGCGGTTCTCCGTTATGTGAATGGGACATACCAGATCTACTGATCCCTGTCACTGGGATCAGTTAGATCTGTTATGTCCCGACCAGCCCATCCCCCCCACAGAACACACCCAGGGAACACTGTTAACCCCTTCACTGCCCCCTGCTGGTTAACCCCTTCACTGCCAATGACATTTATACAGTAATCAGTGGACATTTAAATTTCTGATCGCTGTATAAATGTCATTGGTTCCCAAAATGTGTCATAAACGTCCAACATGTCCGCTGCAATATCGCAGTCCCGATAAAAATCGCGGCCATTACTAGTAAAAAAAAAAAAAAAAAGTAAAAATGCCATAAATCTATTCCCATAGTTTGTAGACGCAAACCAATCAAAACACGCCGATTGCGATTTTTTTTTTTTTTACCAAAAATATGTAGAAGAATATATATTGGCCAAAACTGATGAATAATTTTCTTTTTTATATTTTTTTTTTTGGATATTTATTATAGCAAAAAAGTAAAAAATATTGTTCTTTTTTCAAAATCATCGCTCTTTGTTTATAGCGCAAAAAATAAAAACCGCAGAGGCGATCAAATACCACCAAAAGAAAGCTCGATTTGTGGGGAAAAAAATGATAAAAATTTTGTTTGGGTACAACGTCGCACGACCGCGCAATTCTCATTCCAAATGCGACAGCGCTGAAAGCCGAAAATTGATCTGGGCAGGAGGGGGGTTTAAGTGCCCAGTAAGGAAGTGGTTAAAGTATATCAGTACTTAGGCCAACCTGCATGCTCCCATTGCTGACATCTTACTGCAAATGGCTGTCTCTGGCTTATGAGTGACTAGTCTGGCGCAAGCTTGTTGTAACTGAAGCAAATTACAACTGATTTCTATACTTGTTCCAGGTCAGGGACACAAAGAATTGAAGCCATTGAATCAGCATAGAAGTATAAGGCAATGAACATTTTTGAAGGGAAGGTTAGCAATGGCACGTCCACCTGTTCCCTCAAAGGTTTTCTGTTGGACCCATTCACATTGTTTTTTTACTTTAAGGCAGCTTACTCATTATGAATGGGCTGTCAACATACCACATGCTTAACTACACCTGCACCATTACATAGTCCAAATTATCAACAGCACACCATTGTAGCAAAACAAAGCTCAAACATTTATCTGCCATTTATTGCAACTGAGTTGATTGCATAGCTAAAGGGATTCCATTGGTACTAGTAGAGTTAGTATAACTAAAGGGCATCTTAAACTTCTGATTAGTACATTTTTCAACATCTGCAGAATAGAAGCAGGCAAGGGCCTGCAGTGGTGTTTCCTATAGTTCTTAGTGTGTATAGTTGACCTAGAGGGGACGTTTGTTGATATCAAAACTGGAGTTACACTAACAGTATTCTATAACTGGAAAAGGAAATCAGCATTATATAGAAAAATATTTTCTCTTGCTGTTCTTTCCTAAAACGTTTACATCTGTGAATGCTATTAAAACTCTTATGAGCCTACTTGTAAAATGGGTCTTTGATAACCTCACTTGACTTCTGCTACAGTATTTTCAGGAATCCACTACGATTGCCTTTTTATCAGATCATCTTTCAGGAATTTTCTTTTGTCCTGACTCCTCCTGTTACACTGGATGTGTATGTTTCCTCCCTTTTTATTATGTATTTTCTTTCTGTGGGGTCTATACCAGCTTGCCTGCTTATTCCATCCCCTTATGTAGTTCTTCCTCCCTGGAACACAGACCTCGGGAAACCTCTAGCTATCGGTTTGGGAAACGGTGACGGAAGAGATTGCTTGGTTTCCCCTGACCGCCTACTCTGCTATTTGGGAACACTGGTTCTAAATTGTCGGGCCTGGTGCATGATAATGATGTAACAATGCCTTTTTATTTATTTTTATGTCTTATTATGCCAAGTGTATGCACTTTTAATACGCAGAATTTATATTTTTTACGTTCAAGAATGCTTCTTTGTGGGAGACACGTTTGATAACCTGTAGTTGACAATATTATAATGCTGAAATTAAAGCGATGAAAAGATCTTCAATGACTAAGGTCTTTGGTGTTTTATTTAACTGCAGCTCCTCATTATCCCATAAGAGGGCAACTGTGAGTTGTAGCTTGGATGTGAATGTGTTCCATTGCATCAAATCATTTTGAGATTTCTTAAACCTGTTTAAAGGTTAATTAAAAAAAAAAATTACCAAAAAGTTTTAACAAACATAGGGAATCTGCAGATTTGAAGTACAGGTTCACTTTTACTAAAAACTAAATTAGATTGCTGTATGACACTATAAAAGCCTATGGGGGGCTCATTGTACAGATGTAACCAGTGCTGAAGATATCCAAATGGAGAATGTAAACAGCAAATGAGGCTGCAGCTGTCATGTGGAGCTAAAAAGCCTGCTGGGTGGATGGCTTCAAGGCTAGTTTAGATTAGGGGGCTAGGGAGGATGGTTTAGTGTAGTTTTTAGTAAAGGAGAGCTTGTCTTTTAAGTGAAAGCTGATATGAAGTATATATTACAAACGTCAGGTGAAAAACCTAGCCTCCTCCCTTCAGTGCTTGTCACTCTATTAGAACGATTTAACCAGTTGTAGACACAGGGCATGCTACATGCATCCATAAAAGTGCACAGGGCAAGTATAGTACACCTTGTTCTGCCCTGCTACCGCTCCCTTCCTTCCTTGCATTTAGCACAAATTTGCACAAGTTGCTGTGCAAAGCTGCTATTACAACTGTTGCTGTCCAAAAAGTGGACATCTGATCAGTGGCGGCTGGTGAAATGTTTGGAAGGGCTAGGTGCCAGACCCTGCCCCTCTTTGACCCCTCCCACTTCTCATAAGCACCACCCCTTATAGATTCAACCCATTGTGTCAGTACTCCTGTCAGTGGCAGCTGGTGCTCAAAATTTTTGGGTGCACAATCAAATTGAAAAATTAAACTGTAAGTAATGCAGCACTGTAAGCCATTTATCAGGTGATTATTTATCAATACTGGTTGATAAAATATTGAAATGGTAATGTTTAGGTCAGCTGTTAAAGAATGCATTAAATGTACCATCAATCAAACAATTTGTTTTTTTTTTTAAAGCGTAAACAAACTTTATTGTTGAACCAAAAAAAAACAAAAAACTCAGATTCAGAGTAAAGGGTGAATAAATCCAAATGGTGGCAATGACTCCTGTAATACTATTTGTAAAGAAACTTTGCTCTCCTTTCTTTCTGGTTTGTAAATTTTTCAATGACCTGGTTGAAGTCAGTTATTTCAGTGGCCAGTCTCTTTTCCATGGACAGCATGGCCAATGCATTCAGCCTGTCCTGGGTCATGCTATTTCTTAGAAACGTCTTAATCCTCTTCACTGTTGAGAAACACCTCTCAGCTTCTGCTGTGGTCATGGGGGTAGTGATGAGGATCTTCAGCAGGGTGACAGTCTCTCCAAAGCCTTTTCCAAGATTGTTCTCCGTAAACACCTGGAATAGGTGCACAGCACCATGACAATTCCTGAATTCATCTTTGCTGTAGATAGGACTAAGCTCTGTCTTCAACTTTGCCTTATTGAACAATGGATAGGCCTGCAAAGTCTTACTCAGTGCATCCTGAGGAAATTCTACTGTTTATTGTTCAAACCTGTCCGCTTGAAACAAGGTGGCACTAACAAGGTGGTTTGTGAATGAAAATGGTTCCTGGGTATGCAATAGTATAGTATCCCAGACATATAGAGGGAAGAATAAAAACAAACATTTAGTCATTATGACAAAGTCAATTTCATCTCTGTTAGCTCCCTGAGCATCATAAATGCATGAAAATTGCCCATGTGTATGGAGTTCTGAGAAATTATGGATTCAAACCCACTGAAACTGATCTCCCTTTATAACTTAAAAATGGTAATTTTAAAGGTTTCAGACTGCAACCTACAAAATGTTTAGCTTTAAGTTATAAAGGGAGATCAGTTTCAGTGGTTTTGAATCCATAGTTTCTCAAAAATCCATACACATGGACAAGACATTTAGAGGAAATATGTTAATTTGTCATGCATTTGATGCTCAGGGAGCTAACAGAGATGAAGGCTGTAATACTAATGTTATTCACTAGAGCCTAGGTTGGCAACCTGTCGATCGCGAGCTACCTGACGATCGCAGGAAGCCCACAGGTAGATATTGAGCGTGGCTGTGTGCTGGCGCTTCCCCCAGGCTCCGCGCCGTTGCTCTCTGTTCAGTAGCAGAGGAGCGAGAGGCAAAGCCGTGCTGGATGGAGGGCGGGACCCAGAGCTGCTTTAGGTAACTTTGTAAGTTAACTAGCAGATGATTGGTTGCTAGGTGGTCCTAGCAACCAATCATCAGCTTGATAACATAAAAAGTTGTTTAAAGCAGCTCCGGGTCCCGCCCTCCACCCAGCACCGTGCAGACTCTCGCTCCTCTGTGACGGGATAGGGGTCTGAAGAGGACACTGCTATGGGGGGCACTACAGGGAGGATAGGGGGCTAAAGAGGACACTGCTATGGGAGAACTCGGGGGATAGGGGGGTATCGTCACAGGAGAAGTCGGGGGATAGGGGGGACATC
>BLSH010076090.1:3185749-3214253 GCA_018402905.1 Glandirana rugosa | reverse complement strand
TCACGTCCCCATCCGTTGGAAAGTCTCCGACTCTCGATGGACCCGTTGTACATTCTTTAGTTTCTAGGGGCCGTCTTCCCCCCCCCCAAATAGCCGTAGGGGGAAATTTTTTTTATTTAGTGGGGGGGGAGGACACTGCTATGGGGGCACTACGGGGGGGGGGGGGAAGAGGACACGGCTATGGGGGGCAGAGGGCACTACAATGTGGGGAAGGGGCACATGACACTACTGTTAGGGGGTCAGAAAACACTACCGTGTGTGTGCGTGGGGAGGGGGCAGAGGACACTATGGGGGGGCATAGTATAATACTAGGGAGGGAATGATGTTAAAGTAGGCAGAGGACACAGCTGTGGATCAGGGGATGGCACTACTGTGGTGGGGGGGTGATTTATTTTTTTTAAAGGGGGATGCCGATAAACCCCCCCCCCTTCTGCCGGGGATCTTTGATTTCTTACATGTTGCCCAGGTAGCTCTCAGCCTCTGAAAGGTTGCCTACCCCTGCACTAGAGTGAATAACAAATCCTTTTACATGACATCATTATTAGATGAATATTGCAAGAATTTTTTTTTCTTTACAATCTTCATATCAATAAGAGGGAGCTATAAAAAAAGACATATAAAACAACAATTAAAAACTTGCATTGAATGCAATGTGGCCATGAGCAAGTGCCGCCTTGTCTGTCACACTTGAGAACCACCTTCGCTGCTTTGGTCAACCAGGGATTGGAGAGAATTTCTGCAAAATGAATAAGTAATAATACTAGCACATGGAAAAGGAGGGATACAGCTGCTACCTGATCTTCTGTATTTCCTGCTGGAACTTCTGGATGCTTCCTTTAATTTGTACAGAATCTATGTTGTTCTTGTGGAGTTTGGCATAGAGGAAGTCCGCATGCGGCATTCTGTTGTGGAAAAGTGTCAGCAAGAACTCTGAATTTTCAAGCTGCGAGGCAAAGGCTCCTGCCTCTTTGACGGTAAGAGGGTCAAATTCACCTGATTCTCGTATATTTTGAAAACAGTTCATGAGGTCCTCTCTGTGCTCAAACACTATTGACTTTTGAAGTTTCATCTTTACTGCTTGATGTTGGTAGTCTATGGGCAACTATTTTATCATGAACCTGTGTGCGCTTAGATGACCTTGTAAAAAAGCTGGCATATCCTCCAAGGTCAGAAAAAAGCTCACTTTGGGTATTAGAGAAGTGGCCTGTTGCATTATTACATTTAGCTGATGTGCATAGCAGTGGATGTAATGGGCATTTGGGTACACATCTTGTATCTTCCTTTTGAACGCCTGCAGTGGCACCACTCATCACGCTGGCTCCATCACACCTCTGATCTACTGGAATGATGACAGAAAGGTGTTCTTGTAGTGCTTCTGCAATGGAATCCGCTGTAGTCGATTGTAGAGGAATAAACTCAAAAATCCTCTCCTGTTCATTGTTTTTGGGCATCAATGTAGCGCAGTACAAGCACAAGTTGGGAATGAGTGGTAACATCTGTGCTCTCATTGGCCTGGATTGAGAGAAAATCGTTGCTCTGTGCTTCTTGTACAATGTGCTCCTTCAGAACAGATAACATGCTGTCCAACAGCTCGTTCTGCATAGTTTGTGAAGTTCCCTTAAACACAGTGGCTTTGCAGAGGTGCTCTTTCAAAACTCCATCAAGTGAAGACACAAAATCGACTAGGTCACGGAATATCCCTTGATTATCTGATGTCTCGCTCTTGTCATGGCCATGCAAAGCCAGCACAAATGCAACACAAAATTTCACACAGTCTATTATTAGACAGGATGTGTTGATTTTTTTGTGACCTTCATTGTGCTGTACAATTCCACATCTGTAGCCTTCATCTAGCTGATTAGCAATGCTAAACTTCCAAAAAAACTCAAGCATCATAGTATTGTCAAGATGGCTTCGGGTACTTTCATGCTTCTTGCACTTTTCTATGAGATGATGTAAGTCGCAAACCCCTGTTGTTGTCCACTTGTTTGTGCCAGGATTTTGACATGGCAAACAGGGAAAGCAAGAATAGGGCATTCGTCACATCACATCCAGCTAGCCAACTCCCCGTCTGATACGTTGTGGTGGTAAAGCTCAGAGTGTAAACTCAACCACGATCACGTGACTGTTGCTCAATCTGCATTTTGGGTCTATCTGGTCCAAGCGCCTTTATCCTCTTTTTCTCTTGATCAGTGCGTCTTGTGAAGGGTGATTCTTTCAATGATGCAACTGAATTTTTGCTCATGATGCTGAGAAAGTGTGTTCTTTTTCCTCAAGATGTGTGCCCATGAAATGCAGCCTGTATAGTATAGATTTAAAGGTGGTGGGAGACATGCTGTCTAACAGTAGATAAAAAAAGGGGGGGGGGGGTGTATTGTAACTAAGGCGCGCACCTGGGCTAAATTTAATTGAGGTCTAAGAGCAGCAGCTAACATTTAAAGGGTAAACCAAACTAACACCTTAAACTATCACGAAGAACAACATAGCGCTAGCTCTAAAAAAAATCAGAATCAAACTGTCCTGATGTTAATAAATAGTATTGGTAATAAAGTACACATGCTAATTAATTAATAATTACTACTACTAGGCAATATAATGAAACATAGCAAGTTGTAAACAAATATCAAAATCTGCCACTAGTGGTCACATTAACTGCTTGCCGACCGCTGATCGGCATTTGATGGCGACAGAGTGGCTCTGTAAGGCAAAACGCCGTCGTATGACGGCGGCTGCCGGATCGCGCACAGTGAGCGCACGCGCGCTGCCGTAGGCGCGCCCGCGTGCTCACTAGGTCCGGGGAGGGCCAGGGAGTGGGTGCGGCGGATTCGATCTCCGCCGGCTACCCGCGATGCCCCCCCGGAGTAAAAGAACGGAGGTCCGTGTATGTAAACACGGACCTCCGTTCTGTGAGGGGGGGGGAAGGACTGTGATCACAGCCTTCCTCTATATGGAAGCTGTGATCACTTCCCTTCCCCTGTTAGGGCAGCCCCCATACAGTAAGAACACGCCCAGGGAACACAGTTAACCCTTAGAGCGCCCCCTGCAGGTTAACCCCTTCACTGCCAATGGCATTTACACAGTAATCAGTGCATTTTTATAGCACTGATCGCTGTATAAATGCCAATGGTCCCAAAAAAGTGTCAAAATGTTCCGACATGTCCGCCCTAATATCGCAGTACCGCTAAAAATCGCAGATCGCCGCCATTACTAGTAAAAAATAAAAACCCCAGAAATGAATTCTCATCATCCGTAAAAGCGACCACTTTTGCGCAAACCAATCAATAAACGCCGATTGCGATTTTTTTAATCACAAATATGAGGAAGAATATAAATCGGCCAAAACCGATGAAAAAAATGTTTTTTTATATTTTTTTTTTGGATTTGTATTTTAGCAAAAAGTAAGAAATTTGTTTTTTTTTTTGCAAAATTGTCGCTCTTCTTTTGTTTATAGCGGCGATCAGAAATGACGTAGTGGTGATCAAATGCCACCAAAAGAAAGCTCTATTTGTGGGGAAAAAAGGACGCAAATTTCGTTTGGGTACAACGTCACACGACCGCGCAATTTTCAGTTAAAGCGACGCAGTGCCGAATCGCAAAAAGGGCTCCGGTCCTAAAGTGTGAAATCCTTCCGGGGCTGAAGTGGTTAATGTGCTGCTGAGTAAAGTCTAGTGAGGGAATTCATTTGTGCAAAACCGCAAGATATTTCATAGCAAAAAATTGTGCAAACGAATGAATTCAGTAAATTCAGAACATCACAGCACCTTATATCAGGGTCCCCATGAGAGTCCCCCATGCATCACAGCACCTTATATCAGGGTCACCATGAGAGTCCCCCATGCATCACAGCAACTTATATCAGAGTCCCCCCATACATCACAGCACCTTATATCAGGGTCCCCATGAGAGTCCCCCATGCATCACAGCAGCTTATATCAGAGTCCCCCCATACATCACAGCACCTTATATCAGGGTCCCCATGAGTCCCCCATACATCACAGCAATTTAAATCAGGGTCCCCATGAAAGCACCCCATACATCACAGCACTTTAAATCCGGGTCACCATGAGAGTCCCCCATACATTACATTGTGATAGGGTGATCTGGTACTGCATGCAAAACACATTCCATCATTTATTAAAAGTAAACCATAAAACTATACTCACACACATAAGAGATTGAGTCAGCATAATTCCATAACCACACTTAAATTGTAAAATCCAAAAGTGCACCTCTAGCCACCATAGCAAACATAGACCATTTCAAGGAATTTCTGTTGGCTGGCTGGAAACATGCACAGGCAGTTTTTCTCATGGCTCTGTGCATAGGATTTTAAGCACCATTCTATGCAACATGATGGGAAGAAGATGGCAGCGCAGCGCCGCGCCAGTGTCATTAGGTGGGCATGCTGCCGATCCGAAAGCATTATAAGTTATGCTTTCGGATCAGCAGCATGCCCACCTAATGACACTGGCACTGCCATCTTCTTCCCATCATTGCAAATAATGGCGCTTAAAAAAGCCCTCCACACAATTCTTCTAATTGTTCTAATTTATAATACCTCAAAGGAATTGTGTGGAGGCCTGGAGGGATTTTTTAAGCACTATTATATGCAATGATGGCAGAGCCAGTGTCATTAGGTGGGCTGGCATCACTGGATGGAAGCAGACGTGACCCCACATACAGCACTGGTCCGGCAGTTGATGGCCACTCCACCCATGCCCCCTGTAGACAGCACTTTGCTGTATATGCAGCTTAGGAATTTTATTTAAAAGTCCTAGGTTACCAACTGCATTTAACCTTAAACCAAGATAAATCACATTCCTTTTAAGGCCAGCATGCAAACTAAAGGCTTTAGATGACCTTTCTGTCCTGAAATAAAAATAGGTACATAAAAACCACAGCTTGATAATTTGTTCCAGAATTTTTCAAGCTAGCATACCACCGATGCCAATCTGGTGCAATTTTGTTGAGCTGTTCTGGTACTGTTCAGGTCTGGTACGATTTTCAGCCCGGTTCAGGTGCGATTTCCAATGTCATACGCTTTAACAAATCGCACCTGAACCACTGAACGAAGTCGCACCAGCCCCACACATACAGTCTGGTCCATAAATATTGGGACATCGACACAATTCAAATCTTTTTGGCTCTATACACCACTACAATGGATTGGAAATGAATAAAACAAGATTTGTTTTAATTGCAGACTTTCAGCTTTAATTTGATGGTATTTACATCCAAATCAGGTGAACGGTGTAGGAATTACAGCAGTTTGTATATGTGCCTCCCACTTTTTAAGGGACCAAAAGTAATGGGACAGATTAACAATCAGAAATCAAACTTTCACTTTTTAATACTTGGTTGCAAATCCTTTGCAGTCAATTACAGCCTGAAGTTTGGAACGCATAGACATCACCAGATGCTGGGTTTCATCCCTGGTGATGCTCTGCCAGGCCTCTACTGCAACTGTCTTCATTTCCTGCTTGTTCGTGGGGCATTTTCCCTTCATTTTTGTCTTCTGCAAGTGAAATGCATGCTCAATCGGATTCAGGTCAGGTGATTGACTTGGCCATTGCATAACATTCCACTTCTTTGCCTTAAAAAAAACTCTTTGGTTGCTTTCGCAGTATGCTTCGGGTCATTGTCCATCTGCACTGTGAAGTGCCGTCCAATGAGTTCTGAAGCATTTTGCTGAATATGAGCAGATAATATTGCCCGAAACACTTCAGAATTCACCCTGCTTCTTTTGTCAGCAGTCACATCATCAATAAATACAAGAGAACCAGCTCCATTGGCAGCCATACATGCCCACGCCATGACACTACCACTACCATGCTTCACTGATGAGGTGGTATGCTTTGGATCATGAGCAGTTCCTTTCCTTCTCCATACTCTTCTCTTCCTATCACTCTGGCACAAGTTGATCTTGGTCTCATCTGTCCATAGGATGTTGTTCCAGAACTGTGAAGGCTTTTTTAGATGTTGTTTGGCAAACTCTAATCTGGACTTCCTGTTTTGAGGCTCACCAATGGTGTACATCTTGTGGTGAACCCTCTGTATTCACTCTGGGGAAGTCTTTTGATTGTTGACTTTGACACACATACACCTACCTCCTGGTGAGTGTTCTTGATCTGGCCAACTCTTGTGAAGGGTGTTTTCTTCACCAGGGAAAGAATTCTTCGGTCATCCACCACAGTTGTTTTTCGTGGTCTTCTGCGTCTTTTGGTGTTGCTGAGCTCACCGGTGCGTTCTTTCTTTTTAAGGACGTTCCAAACAGTTGATTTGGCCACACCTAATGTTTTAGCTATCTCTCTGATGGGTTTGTTCTATTTTTTCAGCCTAATGATGGCTTGCTTCACTGATAGTGACAGTTCTTTGGATCTCATATTGAGAGTTGACAGCAACAGATTTCAAATGCAAATAGCACACTTGAAATTAATTCTGGACCTTATCTTTATCCTTGTAAATGGGATAATGAGGGAATAACGCACACCTGGCCATGGAACAGCTGAGCAGCCAAATGTCCCATTACTTTTGATCCCTTAAAAAGTGGGAGGCACATATACAAACTGTTGTAATTCCTACACTGTTCACCTGATTTGGATGTAAATACCCTCAAATTAAAGCTGAAAGTCTGCAGTTAAAGCACATCTTGTTAGTTTCATTTCAAATCCATTGTGGTGGTGTATAGAGGCAAAAAGATTAGAATTGTGTCGATGTCCCAATATTTATGGACCTGACTGTATGTAAACCCAGGCTAGATATTGGTATCAGCGAGTACTTGAGAACTCGATCTTAAAGTTGCCGACCATGCTATAGCTTTATGATGGCTACAGCAGTCATCCAGTTCTGGGATGCCGGTTATCTGCATTTCCTTTCCTCAGTGCTGTCACTGTCTAAGGAAAGGAAAGCCGATAACCGGTGATCCTGTGACAGGGGACATTTACACTGATAATCAGGGCACTGATCGTCAGTGCCAATCAGTGTCCAACAGTGCAGCATATTAGTGCCCATCAGTGCAGCCTCATCAGCGCACATCTAAGTGTCCATACTCCTTGGGATTCATTTAATAAAGGCAAATAGGCTTTTCAATTTGCAAGTGAGTTCTCCCTTTGTAAGGGAAATTTCCCCCAGCTTTGTAAATGAGGTGAAGCTCTGCTGACTTCCATCATCCAAACATGTGTAAGCAAAAATACAGTTTTTCTTTATTTGCTTGCACATGATTGGGTATTCTTTGCAAAGTGAATTTTCACCTCATTAACTAAGCAAATTCCATTGCAAAATGAAAATGAACAGCCTAATTGCCTTTAGCAAATCAAGCCCCTTAAGTCAGGCATTGAGCAGTAGTAACAAAAGAACTTCCAATCAAAGCTACCTTAGTATAATTCTCACCCTTGTCAGAATTAGTGCCCAATATTGTTGTGAATGGTAAAAGCCAAAAACGGGAACAGTGGTAGTTCGAGTTTACAAGTAGTTCAGGCTTGCATTCTTCCATTTAGGCCAAAGATTAGCAGAGACTTAGCAACTAGTTCAAACCAAGAAATGCAAATAGAGACATACCTGTGAGGTACTAACCTCCAAAACTGGTAACCATGGTAAGGGTAAGTCCCAGGTGCCTGATCATCACACAAATGGATCCAACACATCAAGCTACTTAGCTGGATACCATTCTGTTATTGGGTAACATGAAAATAAAATGGTTCTGCTTTGTACATGAGTGAGAGGACTTCTAACCTATAGGACGATAACATTTGTTTATTGGATGTAGCTTTATTGTTATTTCAATCTGGCCCTAAAATGTAGCTTCCTTTTTGGTTTGTTTTCTATTTTACCTCCTAAAAAACAGCCAAAGAAAAGAGAAGAAGGGTTTGGAAAAATTGGTGACAGCCAAAAGTCTCTTCTAGGGAGGACCACCTTATCTTTTTCCCAGAACACTAAAAAAAAAAAAAAAAAAAGTCTTCCTACTTTCACTTAAAATTTCATGCGGCCAGCACGTCCTCCGCCAGTGACCCGCCCCCCACCGCATCAATGCTCCAATTGCAGTGAGCCACCGCTCACTGCAGCCAATCAGACTATGAATGTGCGCTTGGTAAGCACACATCCATAGTCTTTTAATACCCGACCAATAGGCTCACTACTTGGCTGTCAGGTGACAGCCAAGGAGCCCGAAAAAAAATAGTCAATGTACCAGCGCCTCCTTTTAGGGGGCCGGGCTGACTTTTTTTTTTTCTATTCTACTCAGCCCAGCAGGGAGGCGGTGCCCAAGCGCCCCTTATTGACTGGCCGCCACTGTATCTGACACAATGTGTATAAACACTGTTCAGACAGGGTTAGAGATGCAAAGTAAAAATGATTCTTTTGTATTTACTCTATTTCATTCATCTGCAGATGTGCTTCATTAAGTCAGATAAGCCAGACAAGCGCGTGTATATGTATGTATGTGTGCGTATATGTATGTGTGTGTATATATATATATATATATATATATATATATATATATATAAACACAAATATTTTTTTTCTCCTAACACAATAGAGGTTTCTGTTATCTCAACCATTTCCGGACCGGTTTGCGTACATTTACTGCTGCAGAGTGGCGCTGTAGCGCGAATCGCCGTATATAAACGGCGGCGGGAGCGCGCCACCAGCCGCACACTCTTGTGCTCGCCGCAGTCTCCAGCAGTATGGCCGCAGGTCAGGCAGACTCTGTCCGCCAGCGACCCGCGATTGCCTGAAACAGAAGAAAAACGGGGAACCCGGCGGTTCCTCGCTCTGTCAGCCGGCATGTAAGAGATCTACTGATCCCTGTACTCGGGATCAGTTAGATCTCTTATGCCCTTGGCTGCCCAGCCCCCCCACAGTTAGAACACGCCTAAAGAACACCATTAACCCCTAGATCGGCCCCTGCAGGTTAACCCTTTCACTGCCAATGACATATATACAGTAATCAGTGGCTATTTAAATTTCTGATCCCTGTATAAATGCCATCGGTCCCAAAAAAGTGTCAAAAATGTCTGACATGTCCACTGCAATATCGCAGTCCTGATAAAAATCGCAGATCGCCATCATTACTAGTAAAAACGCTATGAATGAATTCTCTTGGTTTGTAAATGCGGCAACTTTTCGGCAAACCAATCAAACGCTGATTGCAATTTGTTTTTTACCACAAATATGAGGAAGACTATATATCGGCCCAAATTGAAGAATAAATTAGTTTTTTTATAGTTTTTTTTTTTTTGGATATGTATTTTAGCAAAAAGCAAGAAATATTGGTTTTTTTTTTTTCAAAATTGTCGCTTTTTCTAATCAGAAGTGACACAGAGGTGATCAAATACCACCAAGAGAAAGCTCTATTTGTGGGGGGAAAAAGGACGTCAATTTTGTTTGGGTACAATGTCGCATGACTGCGCAATTGTCAGTTAAAATGATGCAGTGCCGAATCACAAAAAGTGCACTGGTCCAAAAGGGGGAAATCTTTCTGGGGCTGAAGTGGTTAATGTAACCCACAACCCTGCCACATTGGAAAATAAGACTAGACTAGTCTACTTTAAAAGATCAACAGGGAGGCATAGGTGGGACAGGATCAACGTTTAGGACATACAGTGTATAGCATCCATTGAAGGTAACACCTTATGGGTTAATCATAAACGGTTTGATTTTCCCAGGTTTCTGAAAGGTTTAAACTAAGATATTAAACAGAACGCAGAGCCCCTTCTGAGAACTGCCACTTCAGGCTGTCAGTCACAAACTAGCGGTGTGCAGTGTGCATTTCATTGGTAAATATCATTGTCATTGATTTAAAAACTTACAAAATAAACAAATAATCATACCTATATATTGGAAGCAATATAAATCACTCTTGCATACTGTATACAAATCAGCAGTTCATTATTTCAACTGGAGCTGCAGTTTGGTACCACGGGGTGGGCATCTCCCTGCCTCTAGCCTGTAATAGGACAGTGAAGGCATAGCAGCAGGCCAGTGCCATTCTTCTGCTCCCTCTGCCCTCTCCTCCTGTCAGAATGTCCCTTGAACATGTGCTGCTACACACCCAGTTGACCCTAATGTTGCCCATGCTTCTCCCAATCTATGGTCATGATCCTGTACAGGGTATTACAGGAGTCCAATACCAGGTTAAAAAAAATAGTTGCATTTAAAAAAATGAACAATGCCAAAACTGAATTAACCACTTGCCGACCACCCGCCACAGCGTGACAGCGGCAAGGTGGCTCGTAATCGCGAACCACTGTCACAGGACAGCAGCCGTGATAACTAGCATTGTGATCTCCATTCTGACAGAGGGGGAAGGGTGGCGATCACAGGCTTCCTGTATATGGAAGCCGTGATCACTCCCCTCCCCCTGCCAGGCCAGCACCAATACAGTTAGAACACACTGAGAGAACACAGTTAACCCTTAGAGCGCCCCCTCCAGGTTAACCCCTTGACTGCCAATGGCATTTACACAGTAATCAGTGCATTTTCACAGCTCTGATCGCTGTATAAATGCCAATGGTCCCCAAAAAGTGTCAACATGTCCGCCGCAGTACCGCTAAAAATCGCAGATCGCCGACATTACTAGTAAAAAATAAAAACCCCAGAAATGAATTCTCATAATCCGGAAACGTGGCAAATTTTGCGCATCAATAAACGCAATTGCGATTTTTTTTTTTTTTAAACCAAAAATATGAGGAAGAATATAAATCGGCCAAAACCGATGAAAAAAAAAATGTTTTTTTATATATTTTTTTTTTGGACTTGTATTTTAGCAAAAAGTAAGATTTTTTTTTTTTTTTTGCAAAATTGTCGCTCTTTTTTTATTTATAGCAGCGATCAGAAATGACGCAGAGGGGATCAAATACCACCAAAAAGAAAGCTCTATTTGTGGGGAAAAAAGAATGCAAATTTAGTTTGCGTACAACGTCGCACAACCGCGCAATTGTCAGTTAAAGCGACGCAGTGCCAAATTGCAAAAAGTGCTCTGGTCCTAAAGTGTGAATTCCTTCCGGGGCTGAAGTGGTTAATTGGCATCTTCTTATTTTTAACTGTCCGAAATTTATGCATAAGTTTACTCTCAAAATGCATAAGAAAGTTGCGTTAAATAGGTTACAGTGTTAGTAAATGTCCCAAAAGGGAACTTTTGCTGGGATCGCCAAAAGCACTAAACTGGTGAAATGCACTAAAAAGAACATGTTTTGAGAGATATAGGGATACTGCAGGTTGATTGATCCTTTTGAAAATATTAGTTACTTTGGTGTGTCTGGTTTCAATACTTTGAGATACTGACCCAGCACATGCTTGCATATTGGGAAAGGCAATGTGATGTCATACACACTTGTTCATTGATGGGTACTGGCTGGTAAGGCTGGTGAGGAGCCAAAAGGGCACCACATCCATAATATATATATAATTGAGTTTGGAAGGATGGAAACAGATTTAGCTGTTCCGGGATTTTAAAGATGCCAATAATACACATATAGCGACAATTCAAAAATATACAAGTTTTATTTAATACACATGTTAAAATGATAAAAACATAGAATCATTTATTGATATACTCTGGTGTCCCAGCTCAACATGTTTCACCTGAACAGGCTTCTTCAGGAGACTTGTGGGGACTGTACCAAAGTCAAGTATACAACAGGAGATAAGCAAAATAGTTTTAACCACACAGTGCACTTGAATAATACAATGCACACTACAAAAACAAAGAGCCTAATAATTTAGTACATAAATAACTTGTCATAAACAAGGCAGTAGTCAGTCGTTGTGCCAACATACCTAATAAGGTGACAAATCCCATTCAAGAATGCAGAGGTGCCTTCTCCAATCGCCTATCCTCCTGGCTCATAGACCCAGATCCCCATAGAAGAAAGGACAGTAATGTGTCTGGGTAAATCAGATAATAATAAGTAGTAATATATAGAAATAGAAGCATAATATAAAGGAGGCATCGATAGATGCCTCATATAAAATATGATTAATAAGTAGTCTATTAAAATGATACCTGTTAATTGTAATTATTGAAGGGCCAAAGAGATAGGTCGCTGGATGTTAGTCCAGGCATAGGTAGACAACCATTAGTTTCCCCACTGGACCAAGGATGGTATCCTCAGTGATTCAGCGGGTTGTGCTAGAAGCACTAGAGCCGGGTGAGATCTGATCAGTGGTGGGTTAATGGTCAGTACGGTCTAAAAAGTGAATATATGGGGTCCATTAGTATTTATGTAATCAGCAAGGTAAGGGGCAGAGGGCCAAATCTCACGGCTTAGATGGTTCCACTAACAGGACCGGATAAACCAAGTCCTGATTCACTGCATCACAAGCCAGTGACGGAGTGGCACATCACAATCCCCCATTAATGAAAATATATATTATTTACTTGACTTTGGTACAGTCCCCACAAGTCTCCTGAAGATGCCTGTTCGGGGGAAACATGTTGAGCTGGGACACCAGAGTATACCAATAAGTGATTGTATGTTTTTATCATTTTAACATGTGTATTAAATAAAATTTGTATATTTTTGAATTGTTAGAATATGTGTATTATTGGCACCTTTAAAGTCCCGGAACAGCTAAGTCTGTTTCCATCCTTCTAAACTCAATTATACTTTAGAAAGTAGTGAAGCAATTGGATCAGATTGACAGCCAGTGAACTCATATTTGTAGGTCAACAGTGATGGCCTCCATTCTTTGTACAGATTCCTTAGGTTTTTGGTGCTCCCTCTGGCTGTCCTGGAAGCCTAGAATGCCACATTGTTCCCAGCAACAAGCCAATTTTAAAGTTGAATTTCTTCTGAGCTTAACCCAAACTACTTTTAAAACTCTCCCCTACCCTCTTCTAACATTTATGCTTACTAACCTGTGCCTATTTCCAGGCACCTCTGGTACAATATGTGATCTTGCTCCTTGTGTCAGCCAGCACTGCTGCAGGGGAGATGAGGAACTGGCAACAATGGATGAGCAATTGAAACCTCTGGGTGATGTCACCACCTCAGGCTTTACTAGCTCTGGTTGGAGTGATCTCATCTCTCCCCTGCAGTGCTGCTGACACACAGTGGAGAGCCCATGACTACAGCAATCTGAAAATAGGTTAAATATACCAATTGTTCTTACACAGGATATAGATCCTCTCCAGCACCATTTGCTGGCTCTTTCCAGTGTATGCAGTTTGAGCCTTAAAGGATAACTCCACTTTGTGGGAAGAAAAATAGCTAATAAAAAAAATATATACTGTATTTTTCGCACCATAAGACTCACCTAGGTTTTAGAGGAGGAAAACAAGAAAAAAATATTCTGAACCTAATGGTGTACTAAAATATTTACCAGTGCAGCCATATACCAGTGCCCATGAAATACAGCCATATACTAGTGTCCATGAAATACAGCCATATACCAGTGTCCATGAAATACAGCCATATACCAGTGTCCATGAAATACAGCATATACCAGATCCATGAAATACAGCCATATACCAGTGTCCATGAAATACAGCCATATACCAGATCCATGAAATACAGTCAGATACCAGTGTCCATGAAATACAGTCAGATACCAGTGTCCATGAAATGCAGCCATATACCAGTGTCCATGAAATACAGCCATATACCAGTGTCCATGAAATACAGCCATATACCAGTGTCCAAGAAATACAGCATATACCAGTGCCCATGAAATACAGCCATATACCAGTGTCCATGAAATACAGCCATATACCAGTGTCCATGAAATACAGCCATATACCAGTGTCCATGAAATACAGCCATATACCAGTGTCCATGAAATGCAGTCAGATACCAGTGTCCATGAAATGCAGCCATATACCAGTGTCCATGAAATACAACCATATAACAGTGTCCATGAAATACAACCATATAACAGTGTCCATGAAATACAGCCATATACCAGTGTCCATGAAATGCAGCCATACACCAGTGTCCATGAAATACAACCATACAACAGTGTCCATGAAATACAGCCATATACCAGTGTCCATGAAATACAGCCATACACCAGTGTCCATGAAATACAGCCATATACCAGTGTCCATGAAATACAGCCATATACCAGTGTCCAAGAAATACAGCATATACCAGTGTCCATGAAATACAGCATATACCAGAGTCCACGAAATGCAGCCATATACCAGTGTCCACGAAATACAGCCATATACCAGTGTCCATGAAATACAGTCATATACCAGTGTCCATGAAATACAGCCATATACCAGAGTCCATGAAATGCAGCCATACACCAGTGTCCATGAAATACAGCATATACCAGTGTCCATGAAATGCAGCCATACACCAGTGTCCATGAAATACAACCATATACCAGTGTCCACAAAATACAGCCATATACCAGTGTCCACGAAATACAGCCATATACCAGTGTCCACGAAATACAGCCATATACCAGAGTCCACGAAATGCAGCCATATACCAGTGTCCATGAAATACAGCCATATACCAGTGTCCAAGAAATACAGCATATACCAGTGCCCATGAAATACAGCCATATACCAGTGTCCATGAAATACAGCCATATACCAGTGTCCATGAAATGCAGCCATATACCAGTGTCCATGAAATACAGCCATATACCAGTGTCCATGAAATGCAGCCATATACCAGTGTCCATGAAATGCAGCCATATACCAGTGTCCATGAAATACAGCATATACCAGTGTCCATGAAATACAGCCATATACCAGAGTCCATGAAATACAGCCATATACCAGTGTCCATGAAATACAGCCATATACCAGTGTCCATGAAATACAGCCATATACCAGTGTCCATGAAATACAGCCATATACCAGTGTCCATGAAATACAGTCATATACCAGAGTCCATGAAATGCAGTCATATACCAGTGTCCACGAAATACAGTCATATACCAGTGTCCATGAAATGCAGCCATATACCAGTGTCCATGAAATACAGTCATATACCAGAGTCCATGAAATGCAGCCATATACCAGTGTCCTTGAAATGCAGCATATACCAGAGTCCATGAAATACAGTCATATACCAGTGTCCACGAAATACAGTCATATACCAGTGTCCATGAAATACAGTCATATACCAGTGTCCATGAAATGCAGCCATATACCAGTGTCCATGAAATACAGTCATATACCAGAGTCCATGAAATGCAGTCATATACCCGAGTCCATGAAATGCAGCCATATACCCGAGTCCATGAAATGCAGCCATATACCAGTGTCCATGAAATGCAGCCATATACCAGTGTCCACTAAATACAGTCATATACCAGTGTCCATGAAATACAGTCATATACCAGTGTCCATGAAATGCAGTCATATACCAGTGTCCATGAAATACAGTCATATACCAGTGTCCATGAAATACAGCATATACCAGTGTCCATGAAATACAGCCATATACCAGTGTCCATGAAATGTGGTCATATACCAGTGTCCATGAAATACAGTCATATACCAGTGTCCACGAAATACAGTCATATACCAGTGTCCATGAAATGCAGCCATATACCAGTGTCCACGAAATACAGTCATATACCAGTGTCCACGAAATACAGTCATATACCAGTGTCCACGAAATACAGTCATATACCAGTGTTCATGAAATACAGTCATATACCAGTGTTCATGAAATACAGTCATATACCAGTGTCTATTAAATACAGTTATATACCAGTGTTCATGAAATACAGCCATACACCAGTGTCCATGAAATACAGCATATACCAGTGTCCATGAAATACAGCCATATACCAGTGTCCATGAAATACAGCCATATACAAGTGTCCATGAAATACAGCATATACCAGTGTCGGGCCAAAAACAATTAAAAAATTGTTTTTTTTACATTTTTTTTTGGGATTTGGATTTTAGCAAAAAGTAAGAAATATTGTTTTTTTTTTTTGCAAAGTGGTCACATTTATTTTGTTTATAGCGGTGATCAGAAATGATGCAGAGGTTATCAAATACCACCAAAAGAAAGCTCTATTTGTGGGGGAAAAAAGGGCGTAACTTCCGTTTGGGTACAACTTTGCACTACCGCGCAATTGTCATTTAAAGCAACGCAGTGCCGAATCGCAAAAAGTGCTCTGGTCCTAAAGTGGGAAATCCTTCCGGGGCTGAAGTGGTTAAGAATGCTTTCAGAAATAGAAGTGTTTAATTTTATCAATTAACAAAATGGAAAGTAAATTAACTTTTGCCTTCAAAACATCATCAATTCTGGGTACACTTGCACACAGTTTTCAAAGGAACTTGGCAGGTAGGTTGTTCCAGATATCTTGGAGAACTAACCACAGATCTGCTGTAGATGTAGGCTGCCTCAAACCTGTCTGTGTCTTCATGTAATCCCAGACAAACTTGATGAGATCAAGGCTCTGTGGGCACCAAACCTCCAGGACTCCTTGCTCTTCTTTATGCTGAAGATAGATCTTAATGACATTGGCTGCGTGTTTGGAGTCGTCCTGCTGCAGAATAAATTTGGAGCCAGTCACAAACCTGCCTGATGGTATGGCATGATGGAGAAGTATCTGCTTGTATTTCTCAGCATTGAGGACATCATTAATTCCGACCAAATACCCAACTCCATTTACAGAAGTACAGCCCCAAGCTTCCAAGGAACCTCTACCATGCTTCACTGCTGCCTGCAGACAATCGTTATGGCTCCTTTGACACTAGCAGCCCAATCAGGTCCACCTGTCAGTTTGGTCAGACCTTTTCCTCTATGGATTGGTGGGTGTAAAACTGCCTACATCCAATCCGATCCACTAAAAACAAACGGATAAGTATTCGCTCCACTTACATCTAGCGGATCTGATTGGCTGGCAGTCGGGTGTAAATAGACAGGCATGTTTACATTCAACCTCCCATAGCGGAGAACTGGCTGTGTCTGTGTCCACTCTGCAGAGCAGACACGGACCAGCCACCCGCCTGCTCAGCAAGAAAGGGGCCTTTTGTAGTGCTCTTCAGCCCTTCGGGAACAAACTGCCCCCTGCTGTAGCTCCTCAGTCCAGAGCATCTGCTGCCATTTTCTTCACCCCACTTATTATGTTTCCATGTCAGAGGTATGGCTTTTTGGCTGCAATTTTTCCATGAAGACCACTTCTGGCCAGACTTCTCCAGACAGTAGGTGGGTGTACCTGGGTCCCACTGGTTCATGCCAGTTCTGTGCTAATAGCACTGCTAGATATCTTCTGATGTTGAAGGGAAGTAAGCATGATGGGGTTGATTTACTAAAATCTGGTGCAGCTTTGCATAGTAACCAGTCAGCTTCCATGTTTTGTATGTCAAATTGGACAAGCTGAAGTTCGAAGCTGATTGCCTACCATGCACAGCTGCACTCGATTTTGCACTCTCCAATTTTAGTAAATCAACCCCCATGTGTCTTCCATCTAATGCATTAAAGCGTTTGTTACCCCAACATTTCATATTCCTGATATGTGCCTACTGTGCCATGTACTTGTATGAGAAAGTATCCTGTTCTCTTTGTATTGCTTGCTTTGTGTCAAATCCCTGGTGATCCTGCCAGACCTTCTTCTTTCCTATTAAAAACTGACCACACTAAGCGGGAGTGCGCAGCGTGCTCAGTTCTCTAGCTGTACTGGGAACCCCTCCAATGATTAGGCTTGTCCTGACATGCCACCACTGCACAACCATTCACAGGGAAGCTCAGTGTGTTTTTGTTTCTCCTCCCCCCAGCTCTTATGCAGCTGAGAACAGAGGGAATGGAATACATTTCAAAAAAGGGAGAAAAAGGTAGTTATTTTTTTTTATATATATATATCTATGCAAAAATGTTTGCCTTTCATTTCTATTTTAAACCGAATGGGTTGTTTTACAAGGTGATCATTTACAATCACTTTATAGTTTCCTTGGCCGACCACTGCATTTGTGGTCCTCAACATGCCATTTCTTTGTGCTTCTTTAACCACTTCAGCCCCGGAAGGATTTGCCCCCTTCCTGACCAGAGCCCTTTTTGCGATTCGGCGCTGCGTCGCTTTAACTGACAATTGCGCGGTCGTGCGACGCTGTACCCAAACTAAATTTGCGTTCTTTTTTTCCCACAAATAGAGCTTTCTTCTGGTGGTATTTGATCACCGCTGCTTCATTTCTGATCGCCACTATAAACAAAAGAAGAGCGACAATTTTGCAAAAAAAAAAAACAAATTTCTTACTTTTTGCTAAAATACAAATCCAAAAAAAAAAATAAAAAAACATTTTTTTCATCGGTTTTGGCTAATATATATTCTTCCTCATATTTGTGATTAAAAAAATCGCAATCGGCGTTTATTGATTGGTTTGCGCAAAAGTTGCCGCGTTTACGGATGATGAGAATTCATTTCTGGGGTTTTTATTTTTTTTAATTTTTTTACTAGTAATGGCGGCGATCTGCAATTTTTAGCGGTACTGCGGTATAGCAGCGGCCATGTCGGACCATTTTGACACTTTTTTGGGACCATTGGCATTTATACAGCGATCAGTGCTATAAAAATGCACTGATTACTGTGTAAATGCCATTGGCAGTGAAGGGGTTAACCTGCAGGGGTGCTCTAAGGGTTAACTGTGTTCCCTGGGCGTGTTCTAACTGTATGTGGGCTGCCCTGACTGGGGAAGGGAAGTGATCACAGCTTCCATGTAGAGGAAGGCTGTGATCACAGCCCTTCCCCCCTCACAGAACGGAGGTCTGTGTTTACTTACACGGACCTCCGTTCTTTCACTCCGGGGGGGGGGCATCGCCGGTAGCTGGCGGAGATTGACTCCGCCGCACCCGCTCCCTGGCCCTCCCCGAACACAGTGAGCGCGTGGGTGCGCGATCTGGCATCCGCCATCAGATGATGGCGGTTTGCGCAGGAGAGCCACCTTGTCGCCGTCAACCTGCGGTTGGCGGTCGGCAAGTGGTTTAAAGAGCTTCAACAGCAGTGCTTGAAACCCCAGTTTGCTTTGAAATCTTTGCCTGGGAGAGACCTTGCCTTGGAGGGATGGTGACAGGAATTGATGGGGGGGATTGTGTGATGGAGACAAGAGGCGATGGAGGGATGGAGACAGGGGATGTTGTACTGGAGATGAGGGGTGATGGAGACTGGAGGGATAAAAACAGGAGGTGATGGAGACAGGAAGTCTTTAGAAGTGGGGACATAAATTCTGGTGATCCTAGTGGCTACCAGGGATTTCACCTCACTTTCTGTGGTGGTTATGGAACAAAAATTAAGGGGAAATCTCTACAATTTGACATAGGGGACAAAACTGATGGACTAAATAATTTGCCCTTATCGTATTGAAAACAGAAATATGTTTTTTTTTACCTTGCTATCTACCGTAAATCACATCGCTATTTGCACAGTGTACTTGCTTGTAGCCTAAATACTGAAATTTGCACTGAAAACTGTAATTTTGCAACTTTTGTAAAATGTCAGTAAAAACTTGGCTGTGCCAGTAAATTTTGGGTGTTGTGCCAGTACACTGCTAGCTTGTGTCCTGTTGCTGTGCTCAGTCTTGCCATGGTGTATGACCTATGACATGAAACTGTCTTCCAGAGCCTCACCTTAGTAGTTGATTGTTCATCACCCAGTTTTAGGCCTACTACACAGCTGCTTCTGTTTCAGTTAATGACTGTGTTTCAACCTACATATGAAATTGATGATCATTAGCACCTGCTTGGTGCAACTGGTTAATCAAATCCCTGACTTTGTGCGAGTGTAAGAATTGATGCTGGTTTGAAGCCAAAGGGTAGACTAGTCATGCCAAATATTGATTTTATTTAGATTTCTCTTCTGTTTGCTCACTTTGCATTTTGTAAATTGATAAAAAATAAACCACTACAATATATATTTTTGAAATCATTCTTACTTTACAGCATTTCTTCACACCAACTTTTGCACAGTGCTGTAGATGTATATTTGTATGTGTTTGTGTGTGTATATATATAAATACATACACACACACACTATATTACTAAAACTATTGGGACGCCTGTCTTTACACACACATGAACTTTAATGGCATCCCAGTCTTAGTCCGTAGGGTTCAATATTGAGTTGGCCCACCCTTTGCAGCTATAACAGCTACAACTCTTCTGGGAAGGCTGTCCACAAGGTTTAGGGGTGTCTATGGGAATGTTTGACCATTCTTCCAGAAGCACATTTGTGAGGTCAGATACTGATGGCTCGCAGTTTCCACTCTAATTCACCCCAAAGGTGTTTTATTGGTCATAACAAGTTCCTCCACCCCAAACATCCTCATCCATGTTTCTATGGACCTTGCTTTGTGCACTGGTGTGCAGTCATGTTGGAACAGGAAGGGGCCATCCCCAAACTGTTCCCACAAAGTTGGGTGCTTGAAATCATCCAAAATGTCTTGGTATGCTGATGCCTTAAGAGTTCCCTTCACTGGAACTAAGAGGCCAAGCCTAACCCTTGAAAAACAACCCCACCCCATACTCCCCCCTCCACCAAATGATTTGGAACAGTGCACAAAGCAAGGTCCATAAAAACATGGATGAGTGAGTTTGGGGTGGAGGAACGTGGCTGCCCTGCACAGAATCCTGACCTCAACCTAATAGAACACCTTTGGGGTGAATTAAAGCGGACACTGCAAGCCAGGCCTTCTCATCCAACATCAGTGCCTGACCTCACAAATGCGCTTCTGGAAGAATGGTCATAGATTCCTATAGACACTCCTAAACCTTGTGGACAGCCTTCCCAGAAGAGTTAAAGCTGTTATAGCTGCAAAGGTGGGCCAACCCAATATTGTGGGCCAACACAATACGTTACATATCATTTTCTCATGAATTTTCTTGTTTTATGGTTTTAATATTAATTTTACTCTTTTAATCATTTTATGTTGTATGTAAGATTATCATAAATTTCAGTAGGTCCTCACAATGGTTACATAGATGGATTGAGATGAATTGGTAATAATTAATACTGACATTGTCCTAATTTTAGTTAATTTTATGTATAGTATTCAGATACATGGATGCATACAATGTATATACAATCTACCATAATTACAAATTCATTAATATAATATTATTAATCTAATTCAATTTTTTTTTCTTTTTTAATCTAATTCAATGTTTTATAGATATCTTTTACACACTTACAGTATACTATATACATAAAGATATGGAACGTTAAAGTGAGATATATATTTGTATACATTTAAGTGTGATATGTTGGGCACTTCTAGAACTTGGAGGTATATGGGTAATTGTGTTTACATTTTTGAACATCCATATAGCTCTTTGCACAAATGGACCTTTACATCATTAGCCAGTTAGGGACATGTCTCAAGTCTTCCTATTAATAACTTCTGTGGTGTTAATGTGGTTATTCTTAGCCCATTTTCAATTTTGATTCTTTTATCTGTATTTTCAATAAGTAAAGATTAGAGCAAGATGCTTTGCTTGATAGGCTCTAGTGCTGAGGGAGGTGTGCCACTATGACGTCAGCAGGTCAAAGCCGGATGCACCATGCTGTTTTTTATAGGTATATATTTTTTTAATTTAATTTTTTTTTGCTTTGGCTCTGAGAGAGATCCTTTGGCTTCTAGTGTATTGGTCCCTCCCCTGTGGAGTAGGCATGGGGGTGTGTGTGAAAGTAGGGGTGCATTTAAGAATAGATGTGATACATTGACCGGCCTTGCTCTGAAAAAGAGGATTCACCCCTTGAAACGCATTAGCTCAGTCACGCCAGGGTCGTGTTGATACTCTACTGTATTGATTTTTTTCTTTTTTAACTCAAAAAGAGCTTTATTGAAACCACAATAACATTTATGTTAAACATTTCCAGAGCAGATATACAGTCAAACATTTGCAAATAAAGTCCAAAAAGTCCCATATACTTCTACAGAAGGGGATACAGCAAAGTCTCATAATAAACCGAAAGACTTCTGAAATATCAAGTCGGTGTTTCCAACACTGGCAAAAATTGTATGGTACCAATCTCCAAGACTGAATACTGCATAGTAAACTCAGGCCTACATTAGCCTTGTAGGATTCTACCTGCTACTAGATCAAGTGGGCTGAGAGCCGGGCTGTCTAAGCATGGGGCCCAACAGTTTTTTAATTTATTATGGCAACCCATATGTTGGTATATATATTTTTCCATTCTGAGCGTATCACTTATACATTGTAGCTGATGCCAGGAGCGGCCGGTCCATTAGGGGCGCAGGGGTGGCGCCCCTCTAGTTTGCATGCAGGGATGCATGCAGAGCGCTAGACTCATAGCTTGCTATGAGTTATTTATTTATTTTTTTCAAGCTGCATGATTAGAGTCTGAGGCTCTAATTGGCTTGAAAAACGTTGGGCTTGGGGCGCAGAGCACTTCACCCCGAACCCACCCACTTGTGACACTAGCAAATCAGTATTCACTATTGTCTTCTGGCTTCTCCTCCTGGCCAATCAGAAAAGGAGGCGGATTGGGTTGGCAGGGAGGAGAAGCCGAGAAAGTCGTGGAGGGGGCTGAGTGCGGAGGGAACCATAGAGGGGCTTAGTGCGGACCTGGGGAGGGGTTTTGTTTGCCGCCCCCCCCAAAAAAAAAGTTTAGCGCCAGCTACCACTGGCTGATGCTCTACTTTATGAAGGTTATCTTGACACTTTGGTTTGGTCTATAATGCTATATTAGCCTTTGGCTATTTTACCTGTTAGCCTCGAAAGAGTTAAGTCATTGTTCCTTTTGTGCGGATTTCTAGATATGTTAGCACAGTTCAAGCCGTGTTAAGTCTTGTGCTAATTTTCTTGCCTTTTAAGACGCTGACTTATTTTATAGAATTTATTGGCGTTTCATTAAGGTTCTCAATTTGACACCACAGGTTCCATTTTTAGAACGTGCTTTATAATCTAAAATTATTTTCAAAGCTTTTATCACACTAATTCCAGAAATATGATAGACTGCAGTGCGACTTTTGTACTGCTTCTAACTTAATCGAAAGCTAAAGAATCAAACATTGGCTTTTCTTCTCAGCTTTATACATTTTACAAATGGGTATTGCTGTGTCCCCACGCTGCAGTTTCAACTAAGCCCATCACAAACCAGAACAATTCAAACTGAACAGACGATAAAAGAATTCATAAGCAAAAGTTACCTTCTGTAAAAACTATGTGTGAAAACAATACATTTACAGATGCAAAAAAATGTAATTTCTATGCATATGTTGACTTTTCCTGTAAAAATTGAGCTTGTCCTAGCACCCTGTGGATCAACCTATCACACTGAAGGATCTGAGACAGGATGGGGCAACGTCAAGGTCAAATTTTGTTGAAATTGTCGAGCTTCAGTTGCCTTTATTTCTGGATCTTCTGGGTATTTTGGCTTGCAGTTTTTATTGTAGGGGACTCCTGCTTATGCAGTATTTACTCATATGCTCAGTTTGCATTGACCAGGTGTATGTAACTTTTTCAGCTTATTAAAAAAATACAGTATATCTAGCAGCTGCTGCGAAAAACAGGATCCTTTCTTAGGAATTTTATCTAGAAGAATCCTGTATGTAATAACGATATTCTTATACTATAGCCTTACTCCAGTTTTGTACACCTGGGGCAAGGTTAATATAGATCTAAACCATAACTGGATGACATTTAGTTTCCTAAAGTACAGGGTCTCATAATTGCTGTTTTTTTTTTTTTATTATTCTCTTTTGAAACTCAGCACTTCTCCTGTTGCCTTTTCAGCCACTTCTTATCTACATGTATTTGCTTGAATGTTGACTTCACATCATTGCTCGGGACTGACCTTATTATAGGGATAACGACGGATTGTGCCTGCTCATGATATGTGGGCAAGGTCACTAGTCTCCTCCAGGAGAGCACGTGACAGGGTGACAACACGAGAGCATTGGGAGGCAGTTGTCACTCTATAACCACTTGCCATTATATGGCAGCAAAGCGTCTCTCCTATGATGCATCATGTACCTAGTATGTGATCTGCCACTTTTCGGTTAGACCCAGCACAAGCCGATCAGTGGGTGCCGGCCAATGGATGTCTGCCAGCACCCGCTGATTGGCGAGGAGAAAGAAAGGACAGAGCTCTGTCCTGTCATTGGGGATGTGGGGGTTTTGTTTCCTTGCAAAGCAGGGAATAAAAACTGTTACATCCCTTAGTAAAAGCAGCTTACATAAACACTAGTTAGGCACTCATTTAACCCTTTGATCTCCCTAGATGTTAACTTCTTCTCAGCCAGTGTCATTAGTACAGTGAGCATATTTTTAGCATTGATCACTGTGTTAGTGTCACTGGTTCTCACAAAGTGTCAGATTGTCCGCCGCAATATCGCAATCCCGCTATAAGTCGCTTAACGCCGCCATTACTAGTATTAAAATAATAGATCTTCCAGCATATATGCCATAATTTGTAGACACTATAATGTTTGCGTAAACCAATCACTATAGGCTTATTGGGATTTTTTACCAAAAATATGTAGCAGAATACATATTGACCTAAATTTATGAAGAAATTAGATTTTTTAAATTTTCTTATTGGATATCATTATAGCAGAAATTGTTTTTCAAACATTTCTGTCTCTTTTCGTTAATATGACAAAAAATAAAAAACCCAGTGGTGATCAAATGCCACCCAAAAAACCCTCTGTTTTTGGGAAAAACATGATCTAAATGTTGTTTGTGTACAGCGTTGCATGACTGCGCAAATGTCAGTTAAAGTAACGCAATGCAAAAAATGGCCTCGTCATGAAGAGGGGTAAATCTTCTGGAGGACAAGTAGATAACCTACTTGAACAAGGACCATTATGCCAGGATCCCTAGATGTGATTACAGCAAACAACTTTTGAAATTACATTACGGCTGGGTTCACACCATAGTGAGGCTCTGATGAAGAGGGTTCGCCCTGGAAACGTGTCAGCCTTGCCTCACAGACACCATCCAGTCCCTCTGCTGAGGCTCTGTTCGTTTAATCCATTGGATGTGGTCCTTTCTTTTAAGCTCTATAATCAGCTCTGTTTGTGAGTACTTTTTAATGGTATTGCACAAGGTCGGTGCGCCCTTCTTGTTTGTATTTCCTTTACACCATAGTGATGCCAGACATCGCATGTGATTCACACCACATTGCTGTGCAGATCACATGCAATGTCTGTACAATGCAAATTCAGCCATACAGATTGTATGGCTGAATTTGCATCACAGTCGGACCAAAATGGTGCAGGACCCTTTTTTGATCCGCACTGGAATCGGATCGTATGGGTATTCACACTTGCACCATTTCAGTTTGCACTGCGATCTGTGAACCGGTCTGGGGGTGTTATTATCTTTGGATTGACACCCGCAGCGGTTTGCAGAGAGCAGTGTGAACCGTCTGTGATTCAAATGCGATGTGGGAACTGGATTCACAGGGTTTCCCATATCACACAAATGTGAACCAAGCCTTAATTGTTAAAGATTATATTAGAGTTTACTGATTGGTTTTAGACCTACTGTAATTATCTATATTTGCATGGAAGGGACAAATGCTCCCTTGACATAGACTTCTTTGAATTAGCACTGTCCAAATTATTTCTGGTTGCACAATTTAGTTGTCTCCTTTCTACCTGTCATCAATACTACTACTACATCTACTTATTTATCCCCAGAATCCTTCATTTTGTTTTCCAGCCTTACATGTAAGCAGAGCCAGAAGGAAGTTCTCCTTTTGCAAGGAGCAGGAAAAAAAAACCTTCATTGCTCTTACCAGCATAAAGAATTAATGAGCAGCGCTATACAGTTTCAGAAGTGATCTGTCCCATTTCACCAACAGCTGGAGTGAGAAAGCTTGCCCATCCCTGAGCCTTGCCTGCTTGTTACTGCGGCCCTCTGGGACTTAGTCTGGAAAGAGCGGATTTCTCAGTGTACGTACACCGCGCGTGCTGTCGTCTTGAGCATCCTTATCCCTGTAAACATAACGCGTTAAAGGAAATTAGAAAACAACAAATCTCTTAGCTGCACTGAGCCTCCCTGTGCAAGCTGCAGCCGATCAGACGGATAATCTCCCAAGAGAAGGAATTACTGTCCCATGAACTGTAATCTGATTAACAACTGCAAGCTTGAATTACCCGTGACAAAGCGGGAAGCGCTTTGGAGAAAGGGAATACCAGTACCAACCCAGACGGAAGTAATTCTTAGGTGGCAAATGCTCTTTAATGAAGCTGTAATGGAGGGGGACCTCCTATGACTAGATTCTCAGGTTTATAATGCCGTTTAAGTGAAGGTAATGGATTGCCCTCTCTTGTCCATGTCCCCGGTGTACATAGAAAGCTGTTGCCAATTTATATTCGGTTAACAAATCCGTGGTTCGGTAGGGACAGGTGTAAAGCAAGGCGAGATGGCTAGTTAATTGAAAGGCATAGATAGATGCAGTGTAAAGTGCTGTCAATTGAATGAAGCTGTTGAACTATGAAAGGAAGGGTCACACAGATAAAAACGGCTCATTTAGTCCAGCACTTTTAACTGTAGAAGGATCGGAGCAATCCAAGAAAGCTGTTAGTGAAGCTAATATCCAAACATTTTTTGGTGTCATATGGAGTTTTAAATGATCCACCCAAAATGAACATTTTTGCTGTATGTTAGCATGTTGAACCACCAGCCAAGTTTTTGTATCTCTCCAAGGTGAGAGCTTTGCTAGAGTTCCAAGCTTTGTTTTTCTATATTCTCTAAAGTTAAAATCCAGGGAAATGCAGTGCTTTTACATACATTTTGTACATTCACATCAGTCCCTGCCCTCCGGGAGCTTACAATCTAAGGTCCCTATCTCACATTCATACACATACTAGGGCCAATTTAGACAGGAGCCAATTAACCTACCAGCATGTATTTGGAGGAAACCCACACAGGCACATGGAGAACATGCAAACTACATGCATGTTGTGCTGGGGTTGGGATTCGAACTGACGACCCTAGTTACAGGTGGAAGTGCAAACCACTGAACTGCTTCATGAATTGGGCTACAGTTCTGCTTTAAAGGGAACTTCTCAGTTCCACTTTTACTTATCACAGCTGAGGCTTCCAACAAGCGCTTGAGAATGGCATGGCTAAGCTGGAAAATAGCACAGTCCCCATGTTGTTTGTGAGTGTTGATTTTGACAGGTAATGGCTAATTTGAGAGCTTCCCAATAACAAAAGTTCATGCTTGGATTCTCTATTTATTGCCTCATGGGTAGTAATGTATCCTTGCTTTCAATTTAATGGAGGGTGTCCTTTTTCTTGGTCCAGTTCTAGTTTCTTCATTTACACAAACATTTGTAACCCTGGATCACTAGAGACTAGTCTGCTTTCTCTACTAATGAAAACATAATTACTAAAAAATTATGAAGTGTATGTGTGGGCAAGCTGTAAAATTCAATGTTTAACAAAAGCTGTTGTCAATAATACCATTACCCCATGTTTTTGAAAATTCTCCCATTAATATGATTTAATTACTGATGGGGAAATTTCATATTTCCTTATAAAAGTTTGCTCCCAATATCCTGGTTACCTTAGCTGACTACATACCATAGGAATGTCATTGCAGACTGACCAAGTCCTTAAAAGGTCATGTTGCGTGCAAGTGGAGTTGGCCATTTCCTTACATACAAGCTCTGTATATAACTGCTAAAAACTTGTCTCGTCTCCAGAGCTGCATTATGCATGCGTCTGGTCTGATCATCTGTGTCACGTCAAGAAAGCGGATGAGACTCTGTGGTGGAAAAGGCACCGTTAATTAAGTATTCTTATATTTTCTAATATTATTACATTTGTTATCTGTATCTGTCATTACTTAATTAAATGTTATACCTACAAGTGTTTGCGTGATCTCTCTTTGCATATCTCAAATACAATCCAAAAAACTTAAACTATCACGTAAATGTGATAAAACAATTACCTGTTGACCCTACAAGCAAAACCATTTTTCACTGAATGAATTACAACGTTTGGGCATACTCATTAAAATTACTGTGACATTGTACACATACACAGAAGAGATCTGGAGCCATGATACAACTGTTTAACCACTTGCCGACCGTCAATCGGCAATTGACGGCGGCAAAGTGGCTCTGGAACGCGGATCGCTGTCATATGATCGCGCCTAGTGAGCGCGCGCGCGCCGCCGGAGGAGCGCCCGCGCGCTCACTGTGTCCGGGGAGGGCCGGGGAGCGGGTGCGGCGGCTTCGATTGCCGCCGGCTACCCGCGATGGCCCCCCCGGGAGCGAAGGAGCGGAGGTCCGTGTAAGTAAACACGGACCTCCGCTCTGTGAAGGGGGAAGGGCTGTGATCACAGCCTTCCTGTACATGAAGGCTGTGACCACTTCCCTTCTCCTGTTAGGGCAGTCCCCCCACAGTTAGAACACGCCCAGGGAACATACTTAACCCTTAGAGCGCCCCCTGCAGGTTAACCCCTTCACTGCCAATGGCATTTACACAGTAATCAGTGCATTTTTATAGCACTGATCGCTGTATAAATGCCAATGGTCCCAAAAAAGTGTCAAAATGGTCCGACATGTCCGCTGAAATATCGCAGTACCGCAAAAAATCGCAGATCGCCGCCA
>BLSH010076090.1:3164724-3183059 GCA_018402905.1 Glandirana rugosa | reverse complement strand
GTCCTAGTCCCGGCCACGTTCCTAAAAACAGGTGTGTCCGCTTCCACGTAAAACCACGGGGGGGGGGGAGGTAGGATGTTGGTGGAAGAAAGGGGAGGTGTTATGTAGGCACCAAAATGCACCTTCGCCTGTGTGGACAAAAATCCTTGCACCGGCCCTGATCCTGAGACTAGTAATTGGTGCCTTAGATGATCTCACACTGCTGATATATGGTTAGGATATTCAAGACAAGGGAAGGGCATTCCTTTATTAGGGGGAAGAAGATTTTTCAACGGCATAGGCACGTTTAGCATTGTTAGATGTTCTTACAACTACCGAATCTTCACTTTTTGAGTTCAGCCATCCTCATGAATTATGCTTCTATTTGCAAGCTTGAGGCTCTGACCCTTGGCAGCTGGAAGGTGTTGGGGCACCACAAGCAGTCAGGAATTACATTTAGTTCTACATTACTGGCAAACAGCTGGTTGCTGTCTGCTGCAAATCTGTAGTAAATGATCACAATCCAACCAATTGCATCTAAAGCTGTAGCAAAAAAAAAAAAAGAAAAGAATGTAAAGGAATTTCATCAAATTAACAGAGACTGAATAAGGTGGTCTAACCTTTTTAGATGGGCTCCCAGTGGGAGTCTCCATTTGAAACTATTACAGGAACATTCTGCAGGGAGCAGACACTGGGGAATATCCTGAACAAGCTGGTGTGATTATACTTTATATTATAGTTAGACTAGGAATACCTGGGGATCACCTAGGAAGAAATTGAGACAGCAGCATGCATGACATTTCTTCATGTAAAATAAGATTGTAGCAAACCAAAGCTCTTCCTTAAATGGATAAATACTGTAAGTCTGCACATAAAATGTATTTGGTTCTTTGTGCCTTTAAATGATTATTATCCCAACTTCTCATCTAGTACATGTGTGCATATGTTTTGTATGCAATTTGTAACTATAGCAGCCCTTTAATAATTTCATTTGTGTACCCCTTTGGGTAACACAGGTAAGCATATTTTTAAACATAATTTAAGGCAGTTTTTTTGTTTAGTATGAAGGATGGACACTTTGCCTATGCACCCTTGGTTGCCATATAGTGTCCAACTTGGGCTAATGTTAAGGCATCATAGAAAGTCAGTGAATGTGCCAAGCCTCCAAATTTCATTGCCAAAACTCTAAAGTAGTGTAACAAAACCAATGCCAGGAACAGTAAAGTACATCTAAACTCAACCACTAAAAACCCATATAAGCATTAACATGTCAATGTAATTCCAAAAGTACCGTATATACTCGAGTATAAGCCGACCCGAATATAAACCGAGGCACCTAATTTTACCACAAAAAACTGGGAAAAGTTATTGACTTGAGTATAAGCCTAGGGTGGGAAATGCAGCAGCCAGAACACAGGGACAGGGAGTCATTACACAGGTATTGTAGCCAGAACACAGGTATTATAGCCATTACACAGGTATTGTAGCCATTGCACAGGGATTGTAGCCAGGGCTGGTGCAAGGATTTTTGACACCCTAGGCGAAACCTCCTTTTGCCGCCCCTTGGCTCCACCCCCTTTTCCCTGCCCAGCCTGATTAGCGCCAATCAAATGCAGCTTCACCAGCGCCAATCAATACCTCCTCACCTGTCCCCATCAAATACAGCTTCACCAGCACCAATCAATACAGCCTCACCTGTGCCCATCAAATACAGCTTCACCAGTGCCAATCAATACAGCCTCACCTGTGCCCATCAAATACAGCTTCACATGTGCCCATCAAATACAGCTTCAACTGTGCTCATCAAATACAGTCTTACGGGGGGGGTGGAGTGATGGGGGGTATTTGTCAGATCAGTCACTATTTCTATATACATTTGCAAATGGCTTGTGATAATACAATCTCATCTCATTCAGATGGTGTCAGTTTTTACATGAATCAATACAGAGCAGCCAGTGACAGATCAACAGTGGCCAGGCGCCCTAGGTGGCAGTGCACCCTAGGCGGCCGCCTACTCCGCCTAGTGAAGAGCCGGCCCTGATTGTAGCCAGAACACAGGTATTGTAGCCAGAACACAGGTATTGTAGCCATTACCACCTGCCCACCACCTGCCCTGGATGGTACTGGCAGGTGGCACTGGATGGTACTGGCTGGCACTGGCAGAAGAGATGAGTACGGTAGATTCACATTGCACAGGGTGCGCTGCTTCTAAGAGCCGCTCTGTGCATGAAACTGTGACCTAATTACACTGGATTGCAGAGAGAGAGAGAGCTGTCAAATCTTCACTGAGATCAGGAGGTGGGCAGGACTGAACAGCTAACACCTACATGTCCCGCCCACCTCCCAACATCAAGTTGAAAATCTGACAGCTCTCTCTGCATTATCTGCATTCCAGTGTAATTAGGTCACAGTTTCATGCACAGAGTTGGTCTTAGAAGCAGCGCGCTCTGTGCAATGTGAATCTACTCATCTCTTCAGACCACCCACAGAGGCTGCGGGACACTGACTCGAGTATAAGCCAAGGGGGGCCTTTTTCAGCACAAAAAATGTGCTGAAAAACTCGGCTTATACTCGAGTATATACGGTATACATTTTTTTTTCATTAAAATATTACCTGGTGATCTGCTATGGAGAACCTTCTTCAGGGATTCTGTTTATAGGGGGGTAACTGTCTCTTAATTTTGCTCCCACTTTGTCACATGTGCCCCTGATGGGGACTGCAAGCCACCATGCCAACACACATTGCACAGGCATAGTCTACAGTCATTATTAGGAAGTCGTTCCTGATTAATGGAAGGAAGAGTCAGGCAAAGATCAGTGTTACTGAGATGGAAAAACGCTGAAAACAGTATTTTATTTTTTTAAAAAAGGTCAATTGTTTATCATATACATTGATTTGGTAAACTAAATGGCCAGTTAAGGTTTTGGGTCTAATTTAAAGTGACCCTGTCAGGGTAACTTATGCACAATACCCAGCCTGAAAAAAAAAAAAAAAAAGAGAGGCAATATACTTACCTTTTCGGCAACCTGTGTGTTTAAACACTGAAGCTTTCCTGTTCCCTGGCTGCTGCAGCTATCCAATCCTTTGAATGTCGCAAATACGTCCTTCCTCCACCCCCTTCTTTTGTTCCTGGCTTGTATTGAACCCTTTTTAATATGGCCCCCCCACTGCACCTCTTCGGGAAGCAGAATCTGGTGATCCAACAATGCAGTAGCCACCAGTTAATATGATATAAAAAAAGTGAACTACCCACACAAAAAATGTGGAAATTAAGTAAATGTAAAAAAATATAATAAAAATGGGAATTAAGGGCAGCTGCTGCTTTAATAGTGCTGATTCTGATTTTTTTTTCTACTTCAGCCCCAGAAGGTTTTACCCCCTTAATGACCAGGCCATTTTTTGTGATACAGCACTGCGTTACTTTAGCTGATAATTGCGTGGTCGTACAACGTTGTACCCAAACAAAATTGATGCCCTTTTTTTCCCTATAAATAGCTTTCTTTTGGTGGTATTTGATCACCTCTCCGGTTTTTATTTTTTGCGCTATAAACAAAAAGAGCAACAATTAAAAAATATATATATATATATTTTTTACTTTCTGCTGTAAAACATATGCAATAAAAACATATAAAAATCGAATTTCTTAATCAATTTAGGCCAATTTGTATTCTGTCACATATTTTTGTTATAAACAAATCCCAATTGGCGTATATTGATTGGTTTGTGCAAAAGTTCTCGCATCTACAAACCATGGGATTGGTTTAGGGACCTTTTATTATTATTTTTCTTTTTACTAGTAATTGCGGCAATCAGCAATTTTTAGCAGGACTGCGACATCGTGGCTGCCAAATCTGACCCTAAGTGACACTTTTCAGGGAACAGTGACACCAATACAGTGATCAGTGCTAAAAAAAACGTACTGTCACAGTATAAATGACACTGGCAGGGAAGGGGTTAACATCAGGACAACCAAAGGGTTAAATTTGTTCCCTATGTGTGCTTTCTTACTGTGTGGGGGATGCTGGCACTAGACAAAGAGAGAGATTGTGTGTTCCTGATTAGTAGGAATCACATATCTCTCTTCCTCTGTGACAGAACAACGGTCTGCCTTGTTTACATAGGCAGACTGCCGTTCTGTCATTACCCCAAACGATCGCAGGTAGCTGGCGGCCATCGGGCGCACCCCAGACCAGGAAGTGTGAACAACATACAGGTACATTGTTTCACGCAGCCGGGCCGCCCTGCCACAGTAAATGTGCGGTGGGCAGTCTGGAATTAGTTAAACAAATAAATCCATCACATGTAATTATATCATGAACAAACAATATTAAAGTGCAGTTCAATATAAAAGTGCAGTCTGTGCAATCCAAAAAGTGCTGAAACTAATAAGGTGACTTGTGTATTAACGTGTGTCCTCCATAATAGATCCAACCATGTCTTCACACGTGTCCTCTTAGGACCAAAGTCACCAATAGTAGTTGACCCCCCGGGTGTACACTGAAGAAAGTCAAAGATCGCTTGTGTCACATATCCACTGGACTACACGCGCTCCACTCCAGGAATCAAATCTCCTGATGACTTAGAGAATGTGACGAAATGTGTAGGGGCGGGAATGTGTCAGTATCATTTCCACTGTCTGGAACGCCCCCCGGATCCCATTTGTTTTGGAGTGGCGGCGTTGAACTTTGAGCACATTGGCAGGTTGTTCCGATTGGTGGGGGAGGCACTAACATTGTGAATGAATTTACATATTTTCATTTTGACAATTTTAACCAATGGTCTTACGCTATGGGAGTTATTCTGTGTGTTTCTCCCTTCTATGAGACATATTTGAGTGCATTGATTGCTGGAGTGGAGCGCATATAGTCCAGTGGATTTGTGACACAATCGATCGTTGACCTTCCTCGGTGTACACCAAGCGGATCAACTACTGTTTGTGAGTTTGGCCCTAATGTAAGGTGACCAGATCTTTAAAATGAAATCCGGGGACATATTTTATTTTTACTAGTAATGATGGCAATCAGCAACTTATAGCAGGACTGTGATATTGCAGTGGACAAATCAGACACTAAGTGACACTTTGTGGGAACCAGTGACACTAATAAAATGCTAAAAAAATGCTAAAAAATATGCACTGTCACTGTATTAATGACACTGGCTGGGAAGGGGTTAACAGGGGCAATCAAAGGGTTAAATGTGTGCCTAACCAGTGTTTTCTCACTGTGGGGGAGGTGCTTCTACTAAGGGAAGGCACAGATCCCTGTCCCAGCAGCCATGTCATGTGACACAGTGGCAGCGCAATGCCAGCCAGAGCCATGATAGAATGCCTGCTGCCAGGGAGTTATGATACCATCCATTATGCCAGAGAGACAGACACAGTGCAATGTAGTCTATTCACAGACATCCCCAAAGCACTGCGGTGTTGAAGACTTAAAGGCGCTGGCAGCCCCACGATTGGATCCGCTTCCCCTCTGTGCCTGCTGCTGGACACAATCATCTGTGCTCAGCTTCCTTTCTCTGCCTGTCACCACCACTGCCCGCCTCACAGCCTCTCAAGTCTCACTCTTCGGCCCCCAGCTACTACTGGGCGGGGAGCAGAACTGAGCAGAGGAAAATTACTCCGCTGGAGAAGGCAAGGAGTTAGGCAGGCAGGTGGCTGGCCAGGACTTGAGCCAAGGCAGAAGAACATGTGAGCGGGAATTACACCCCCCCCCCCAAGCTAGTAGGAGCAGCAGAGTGGGGGTATGTAATTCAGAATTTTTTTTTAATACTGCACTGACTGTCTTTGAAATTGCTTGGGCCCTTCTTCACATCCAATCAGGGGACAAAACTGGGGACAGATTTGGTCCAGGGACAGTGTCCTCAATCCGGGGACTGTCCCCTGAAACCGGGGACCTCTGGTCACCCTACCCTAAGGCGACATGGATGAAGATACAGTTGGATCTGTTTTGGAGGATACATGTTAATGCACAAGTTGCCTTATTTGAGAAGTTTCAGCACTTTTTGGATTGCACAGACTGCACTTTGCACTTTTATATTGAACTGCACTTTATGAACACAGGCACTTTATTATTGCTTGTTCATAATGTGATATACAGTATCTCACAAAAGTGAGTACACCCCTCACATTTTAGTAAATATTTTATTCTATCCTTTCATGTGACAACACTGAAGAAATTACACTTAGCTACAATGTAAAGTAGTGAATGTACAGCTTGTATAAAGCAACATGTAAAAAATTATACTGTGCTTCTCGTTAAAACCAATCGGACAAGCTGCCAGCACCACAATTCAACTGGATTGTATAACATAAATGGAAATAAAAAAGTGCAGCGCTAATAGTAGTAACAAGAACTTCCATAGATCAAGGAGCATCTCAAACCAAAATGCAAAAAATATTCATACTTAACAAAGAATAAGAATTGGACAGACAATCAATCTGTCAAGAACGCAATAAAGTGCAATGTGCAAATAGAACATTCATTTATAAAGTCCATCAAGTAAGATAATAGTCCATTAAGTGAAGAATAAATTCATACATCCAATAAAGTGCCAAGAGTAGTGAAGAATCAATCTTTGTGAATCATCACAGTGAATATTCCACCACCTCAGAGCAAACAAGGTACTCTTACCGGAACCAATACATATACACACATGCCACTTAATATGAGTTCATCACACCCCTGCAGTCGTCTTGCACCTGAACAAACCCCTATTGTTCTTTTCTTTTTCTTTTAAGAGATTCCATGACATTAGCCAAAATTAGCTATAAGAAGATTGCCAAGACCCTGAAACGGAGCTGCAGCATGGTGGCCAAGACCATGCTGTGGTTTAACAGGACAGATTCCGCTCAGAACAGCCTCGCCATGGTTGACCAAAGAAGTTGAGTGCACGTGCTCAGCATCATAGCCAGAGGTTGTCTTTGGGAAATAGACGTATGAGTGCTGCCAGCATTGCTGCAGAGGTTGAAAAGGTGGGGGGTCAGCTCACTCACTACTTTACATGTATGTAAATACATGTATGACCATATTACACGGATAACTGGGAGATCCCTATGCTAAATGAAAAGGTGCTTTTACCAAGGTAATGAATCTCAAATTATGCATATGAACAATTGCACAGTTGGTTTTCTTCTTTGCTTTTGTGTTCTCTCCTATATTGAATATTATAAAATTTAGAACACAATTTGTTCTGTATTTCAGAAGTGCTATCATCCCTGAAGAAGAAATTATTTGTCTTTATATTTCGAAACGCGTTGGATATCCCAATCTGGTGGAAAATCATTAAATCATTGGTACTACTGTGATGCAACAACAAGTAGTTGGGGATACCACTTCAGGATTGCAATATTTTTCGTAATTATGTACTATGATCATTAATATATGTAAACATATGTAAATAAGCTTGACACTGTATGTGTTTTTTAACATTATTCACATTAAGCAAAGTAAAAGCTTTTAAATGTAAACTAAATTAAAGACATTTTTAAACACTATATATACCCCCCCCCCCCCTTTGTTTTTTTAAATTGCCTTTAAAATCCCAATTTGGAGGTTTTTAATACATTTTACATTTTCAAGAGATGATGGCAATTACACACCTAGTTATGTGAGTCATTAATCACTATTCCTCTACACCCAACAACCTCACTGGGCTCACGTAGCTTTAGGTGTGGGCCCAATTTAGGCGTTTATTCTATAGATTGAGTATCTTTTGCCTCTGACACATGAGAGATTTATCCAGTTGGAGTTTATATCACTCCACTGAATATTTATAAACGCACATATTTTCTTTGTTGAAGAATCCAGGATGGGAGACCTTCAGGGTATGGAATAGGATTAATTAATGTCCAGTATACAGACCAATTACCAAGCTAAAGAACAAATCAAATCTGATCTATCCTCTTTTCTTTAGTCTTACTAAGATTCTTGAAAAAAAGTCTGCCCTGCACTGGCACATACAGTCCTTGGAGAGATATATTAAAGAAGAAATCAATCCGGTTAGATTGAGAATTCAAATTTTTCCTATACTTGATCACATTATAAATGATCTTAAAAAAACTGGGAAAGTAAACTCAATGAATGTTCCAGGGACTTAATCAACAACGTAATAGCCTTGATAAAGAGATTAGCTCACTGTATGCTCAAATTAACCCACTGAAGAATCATGAAAATAACAACATTTATGAAAAAAAGTTAAAAGAACATCTAGAAGAATATGGAAAAGTGATACTCCAGAAAAAAGAGAAAAAAAATGGAGGTATAAAAATGCCTTCAGTGAGGGTCGAGCATATAGGTGGAATGCCATAAAAAAATCTCACAAAAGAAATCAGTCACAATGATTTAACAAAAACCAGGAGGCCAATAAAAATAGTGATTATTTATCTGACTTACCCTCTAATTCTTCTTCTTCAGTCTCTTCCCATACAGACCTTCCTTTTTTGCGAAAGAAAGGGCCCCTTCTCTAAACAACACAGGGTGGGTGGAGCCCCATAACAAGCTAACCAAAAACGAACTATGGAGACGCAGCCAACAGAATCCACACAGGGTGGTAAAGGTGGTGGGTATAACACAACCAAACACAGCAGTGCACAAGGTGGAGGTAACACCAGAAATCCCAGTTTAATCCGAGGTAAAACCTCCAAAACTCACAAAGACTTGGGAGCAATCCCTAAGATACAACTAGACAATATTTTAGACAAGGACAAAGTGCCCCAGTCACCCACAACACAAAAAGGGATAGAGCCCTATGTGGTGAAAACCCTACAGATGGAAAACTGAACATTATAAATTTGTCATCTCATGTACTATCAGAAGCAGAGGAACAGGTACTATATCTAGGGTTGTCATTTTGCCCCAATAAAAGTATGGATACAGTTGAAATGGTTAGACATCAATCTATTTGCCAGGAAATTATTATTAAAAGTATGAATACCAAACAAGTTACTAAAGAAGAGGAAGTGCAACCCAATCTCACAGCAGCAGATTTTAGAGCTCTACGAGCTCTACGAGATCTCAATCATCTGCTTCAGGAGAATGAACCCTCCAGTGAAATATGGGAAAAAGATTTGGATAGTGAGGATAGTGAAGAAGAGGATCACAATATTCCCCATACATTTCAGAAGTCACACAGATTCCCCCATTAAACCAAAATCCAACACTAGCACCGTTTGTAAAACAAACAACCAGAGAACATTTTGGTCCTGAACAACAGTCAGCACTCAAGTCTTTCAATGAAAATACTAAAGTAACTATCAAGGCATCAAAGGAGGAAATATTGATATGTATGAAAGTATGTGTTTTAAAATTCTCAATAACAAAAAACGTTACCGTAAAATCTCCTTCACTGGTTGAGAAGTTCAACCAAGAGTTTTACTAACTAGTGGATGAGACCCGCAATGAAGGAATAATTTCCCACGATATGTGGGAATTTGTTCGGACCAAATATCCTCATACACCAACGTTTTACGCACTCCCCAAAGTACACAAAAAAATGCATAATCCACCTGAGCCCCATTATTTCAGTGAATGGTTGTATCTCGGAGGGGATCAGCCAAGTTATCGACCAACATCTGAGACCCCATGTTATGGAGCTAGCTTCCTATACAAAAGACACCATCCACCTGCTGCAGATTGTGGAGAATCTTGAGAGCCCAGAGTCTGAAATTTAGGTGACCATTGACGTCGAGTCACTCTACGGCCGCATTCCCCATGATTTCAGAGTTGCTGCCGTGGAGCGGACATTATGACAGACGTCGACACATGAATGCAAATTCAACAAATTAATTTTACACACATGCTGGATTTCATTCTCCAGCATAATGTTTTTATTTATGAGGGTACCTACTACCTCCAGGTACAGGGTGTGGCTCTGGGGACTTGTTGTGCCCTTTCTTACACTAACCTGAACCTGGGGGATTGTGAAAAATTTTTCTAACAGACGACCATCTGTCTATGTACACACAACATGTCGTCATGGGGCAAAGGTACATAGACGATATATTACTCGTCTGAGATGGTCCAGAAGGCAAATTAAAAGGTTACCTTGATCAAATGAACTGTAATGATCTCAATCTCTTTTTTTACAATGACCTATGACCAACACAAGGTCAATTTTCTGGTTATCAGTGTCGTCACAGACACAAAAGGCAAATTGATCAGTAGGCGTTTTAGGAAGGAAACTGCCGGCAACACTCTGTTGCATGCCAACAGTTTTCACTCAGAACCTTTAAAAAAAATCCATACCCTTTAGTCAATTTTTGTGCATTAAGTGCAATTGCACAACAAATGAGGACTTCCAATTGGAAGTGGATGAATTAAGTAAAAGACTATTAATAAGGAGATATACTAAAAACACTTTTAAAAAAAGGCCTTTAATCATGTCAAAAACATCAGTAGACAGGATTTAATTTTTAAATCCAAAAAGAAAAAAGGAAAGGATGGCATCTCCAGAATTACATTGCGTTATTCAAACAAACATGAAAAGATGAGGAAAATTCTCACTAAATATTGGTCCATCTTCACTGAGGATCCGATTATTGGTAAATTGATCACCAAACATCCACAAATTACCTATAGGAAAGCTGGGTCCCTTGGTGGATCTTTAGTACAAAGTGAATACAAGGGAGACACAAGAGGTGACCCATGTAAGACCTGCGGGACCTATCCCTGTGGATCCTGTTCACAATGCCCATTCATTGGAAAGAGAACACACATTCCACTGCCTAACACTTTTGCGTTAAACATTTTGCCAACTGTAAAACACAGGGTGTTGTGTACCTTATGCAGTGTCAATGTGGTTAGTTTTATGTAGGTAAAATGCGGCAAGAACTGGGACAGCATACCAGTAAACACGTACATAGTATGCGAATCATGGGGAATGCTGCCGTAGAGTGACTTGTATTTACCATTGAGCCAAACAGCATAAATACAAAATACCCAGTTAATTTCACTGTACTTGATCGCATACACGCTCCTCCTAGAGGGGGCAATTGGAATAAGATCCTGCTCCAGCGCGAGATGTGCTGGATCAGATATCTTAATGCCACAACAACCCCAGGCCTAAACTAAGCTGAAAGTTTTAGACCTTTTCTTGATGGCTTCAGCTTGGGCAAGACAGACTAACAATTACATGGATTTTCATAATATCATAGACTTACTTTGGTATTTATGATACAAGGGTTTATCCTCAAATGTTTCTTCCCGCTTCAGACAACAGCTATGGATGTCTGAGACTTGGTGGGGGCTGTTACCTTTGGACAGAAATTGTTGCTCTTCCATAGGTATGTCACATTGTGGTTATCATTAATAGGATAGAGACACCACACCTTTGGGTTTTTTAATTATCTTTATTATTATCATTTATTATGATTATGTTATATTTTTTGCCCTTTTTTTGTATCAGACATGTGTAACTTATTTAAGTTGACATATGGTTTAGATTTCATGTAATTTGACATTATTGTGATGGTTCAAGCACCTTGCGCAATAGGGACTCTTCTTATCCGTGGTTTTGACATGTTATGTCTGGCACAGAAGGGCCCCCATGATGTGTGAGGGGTCTCTTGAATCTCTTCCCCTCTGTGGGCTGCTTTGGGGGATTTCTGCCTTCCTTGAGCCCTAGGGGATGCTTTGTATCGGCGGCATTTGTCCTTGAATATGGCCACAATCCCGGTCTCCGGATGTTGTCATCACAGAGACCGGAGATGATGTGGCAGCGCGCGATGTCACGCATGTGCATTGTAAATGGATGCCGGGCATGTGGATGCATTTTTCTCAGCCCCCTGAGCGGCAGCTTTTGAATGCCTTGCAGGAGCTCTGAAGGAGAAAGCTCACTGTCAAAGTATACAAGACTTATTTACCAGTCACAAGCAGGTATTTGTCCTTTTTATGCCCACCATGAAGTTGCTTCAGCCAAACGTGGCTCTCCCACTCTCACCTGATATAAGAGTAGATACAGTATATTCATTATATATACCCACCATTCGGATGAAGTATATGGAGAATCAGAGCATAAACTAAATTACTCTGATTTTTTTACATTAGGACATATACCATTCTTTCAATATATATATTTTTGCTCTTTGCCCATAGTCTCAAGATATGTTCTTGGCATCTATCATTGGAGACTCATCCAGCGGTCCCTGCATAACATGTATGACCTTATTACATACAAATTTAGAACACAATTTATTCTGTATTTCAGAAGGGGTATCATCCCTGAAGAAGATATTATTTATTTATATTTCGAAATGCGTTGGATCCCAATCTATTGGGAAATCATTGGTTCAACTGTGATGCAACAACAAGTAGTTGGGGATACCACTTCTCCCTTCCTGGACCAACCAGGTCTCTATCTCTATAGCATGGTCTATGGTGCCCTCCCTGCGTCACCATCTGGTTGAGTGGTCAGTCTTAATCCCTCAATGCCCATGAGAAATCAGAGTGGTATTGTTGGCTGCCTTACATAACTTTTATTCTCTATATTTTTGTCTTTTGAAACAATAAACTATAGCCTTATATATGGCATAATTTTGTGTGTTTCCACCTGACTATCCAGTCCATTGAGCACTGTTCCCCAGGTTGTCTTTTCTAATGTTATATTTTCCACATGTCATTGATCAGCTGCTCTGGCTTTGGATGTTTTATAGTTTTTATATTTACAATTTCTTGGTTGCCCTGCATTACCTTTTGATCCACATTCTTTTAGCGATCGAGGACCTATGTTTCATAGGTACCGCTCATCACCTGGCCAATACCATCCCTACAGTGAAGCGTGGTGGCAGCATCATGCTGTGGGGATGCTTTTCAGCGGTAGGAACTGGGAGACTAGTCAGGATTGAGGGAAAGATGAATGGAGCAATGTACAGAGACATCCTTGATGAAAACCTGCTCCAGAGAGCTCTGGACCTCTAGACTGGGGTGAAGGTTCATCTTAAGCAGGACAACAACCTTAAGCACACAACCAAGATAACAAAGGAGTGGCTACAGGACAATTCTGTGAATGTCCTTAAATGGCCCAGACTTGAACCCAATTGAACATCTCTGGAGAGATCTGAAAATGGCTGTGCACCGATGCTCCCCATCTAACCTGATGGACCTTGAGAGGTCCTGCAAAGAGGAATGTCAGAAACTGCCCAAAAATAGGTGTGCCAAGCTTTAAGCATCATACTCAAAAAGACTTGAAGCTGTAATTGGTGCCAAAGGTGCTTCAACAAAGTACTTATGTACATGTGATTTTTTTTTTCATTTTTTATTTTTAATAAATTTGCAAAGCTTTCAAACACACTTCTTTCACATTATGGGCTATTATTTGTAGAATTTTGAGGAAAATAATGAATTTAATCAATTTTGGAATAAGGCTGTAACATAACAAAATGTGGGGGAAAAAAATGAAGTGCAGTAAATGCTTTCCAGATACATTGTATAGAACAAATAAATAAACTATATGTTTAAAAAGTGCCACACTGTTTAGGGTTAAACTTTCTGTTTTAATTCTCATTCAACAAGCACCCTCAAACTTGACAGAATCTTAGCTGGATGCCATGAAATGGTTACATTTTTTCTTCTCTTATAACCAGGCTTCCTTTTTCTACACATAAACACAAAAGCCTTTTGGTGGATTCGCTGTAGTTCCAGCTAATCCACAGCCTGTGCACTACCTGTTCTTTTATATAAAGTATTTTCTTTACTTTTGAGCCTTTTGTCTAAAGGGTACGGTATAATAACTTCAAAGTATATTTTTACCAATTACCTCAAACAACGGTAGCCTTTTATAGGCCCACTATTGCAAACATATTTTGTATGTTGATAACCGTATATAAGTCAATGCAGGTAATGATAGCATTAAGAATATTAGTCTATTTTTCTATTCCAAGTGCTTTTGTATATTTTTTTTTTTTTTTTTACATTTACATGCAAACTAGATGGAAGTGAATAAACACAAATTTTACCCGTTCAACTTAGGTGTCCTTTTTTATGGGAAAGCATTGTTTCTATGATGATGATTTTGCACACAGTCCAAAGTTTCAAAGTTTATTATCTCAAAGGAATAACATTTGTTTTAGCTGTATGCCTTTGAGATAATAAACTTTCAAACTTTGGGTTGTGTGCAGGATCATCTTTACACAAACTTAATGGAAAATGGCTGCTAATGGGCTTAATGTAGAAAAGGCAATAGAGCTTTATCTGCCCAGTTCTACCCACTAAATGGAAGTACTGAAATTGGCATTTCAATCTCCTGCCTAACAGGGTCTGTATAGTTTTGTCACGCTGTCACTCAGCAGTCAATGACCACACAGCAAATAAACATCCACTGCCACCAATGGTCTTTAGTAAACTGACCAATGATCACTAACATAAAGGACACTCTTTTCCCACTGACACCAATCTAAGGGAGCATTTCTTCTTCAGTAACCAACAATGCAAGGATGCCGTTTTCCCCTCCACTAACTACAAGTGTAAGGGGGCATTTTTCCTTTACTGGCCACCAGTGTAAGGGTGCATTTCTTCTTCAGAGGTCACCAAGGAAATAAAGCTTTTTTTTTAATCACTTGTCATCAGTATCCATGGACATTTCTTCTCCCACTGACCATAAATGAAAAGAGACATTCATTTGTCCTCTAACCTCCAATTTAAGGGGAAATTCCTCCCAGTGTCTTCCAATATAAGGAGGTATGTTTTTAATCCCACAGGCCACCAAGGTAAAGAAGCCCCTCTCCCAGTCACCACCAATGTGTAACATACCTGATAAGAGACCAGGATGAAAAGAGCAGCTTCCCTTGTATCTCCTGCCCAAGCACCCCTGAAGGTGCAACAGAGGGTGCAACGGAACAGTACAGTACTGTGCAAAAGTTCTAGGCAGGTGTAAAAAAATGCTGTAAATTAAAAATGCTTTTTACTAATAGAAGTGTTAATAGTTTATTTTTTATCATTTAACAAAATGGAAAGTAAATTAACAGAAGAGAAATCTAAATCAAATCAATATTCACTGTGACAACCCTTTTGTATTGAAAATGGCATTGATTCTTCTAGGTATACTTGCACACAGTTTTTGAAGGAACTCTGCAGGTAGATTGTTCCAAACATCTTGGAGAACTAACCACAGATCTTGGAAATGTAGTTCTGGGGAGCAATGCATATGGCAATAAGAACGGACAGAGGGCACCCTGCTTATCCCTTCTCCCAGCAACTGCCACTGCCATAACTTTAAATGCCCAATGATGATGTCAGACAGTTATGAACCTGATTATTGCTACAGGAACAAGGTAAATAAAATAAAAATATGCCGGGACATGCTCTAGGGCGAGAGGGAGGCTTAGGGGTACATTTGGGTAATTCTTGCATATTACCTTTAAGAAAGAGCGACCTAATTGTACCTCATTCACATTTCCTTTAATGTTTGGACAGCTCATAGAAATAAAAACTAAATTAAGAAAAACAAAGGTATGCATTTTATTTACATACTTTATATATTTACAAAGGACCATTTGACTAATAATATCTTCAGCTTGTATACAGCTTGGACACTACTGCCAAAATAAAGACCAAAGTGGACCTTTTATCCCGCTGTTTCATCTGCAGTGTATTTCACATTGCATTATGGAATATATTGTATTTGGCTATTATTTTCACATTGTCATAGTCTGGGAAGAAAATTGACAATATATCAGCAGTACTTTCTTTTAGGCCCAGTTGCACCCTGAGACCACAACACAATTCCATAGCTTGTGTTTGGTGCCATACTTCCAGTACACAATTATCAAAGCACACCAAATAGTCCTGACCCTTTTTTAGTCCTGACCCCCCAACCTGCCCTAAAAAGAAAACTAGAAGAGGCAGATGAGGGGAGAGAAGAACACACAAAGCCCAAAGACAAAGTAACCAAACTGTAAAAATTTTCAACCTCTCCTCCCACCCACTACCCCGAGAGGTGACAACCCTTCGGAGTAAGGGTCTCAGTTTTGCACCCACAGCAACTCCCAAACCCCTTTACTTTGTTTGTGGATCTTAATAAATTTGTCAGTAATCTTACAGTAAAACGGTTCTACAATATCTAGTCTGCCAAAAGGAATGCTATCCACATCCCTGAGGCAGAGGTTACCACAGAGGATCCCACATCAGACAATAGCATTGACACCTCATGTCTAGCCATTTTGGAAGAACTATACAATTATGAGGAGGATATGTACACCGCATACCTCACACAGCATCTTCCCACCTCCCCCCCAGTACAGCACACCACCTTCCGGCCCAGGTCCATATTCAATCGGGCCCATACATACAGAGTTTCTATTAGGTAGTATCTTCTGAGATAAAACACATATGTAAATAAACCATTTACCACCTGCCCATCAATAACCTCACCCCACAAAAAAGGTCAGTCATTATAAAATCAGCAGACAATAGAGGTGATATTGTCATACAAGACAGGGATACCTATCTCCATGAGGCCCTCAGACTACTATCAGATAAAAATACCTACACCCGTCTCCCTGGTGACCCACTCCCTCAGTACATTGAGGAAGCCCATACTGGTTAAACAAGCCCTTAGCAATGGTATCATCAACAAAACTGAAGCCTCCTTCCTGTCCAGAGAATATTTTTACCACCTCCCAAAGATACACAAGGATCTAGAAAACCCCCCTGGATGCCCCATTGTGGCTGCAATGCAGAGCGTCATGAGCCCATTCTCTATTTATAGTGACCATTTTCTACAACATCTTGCACAAAACCTTCCAGCATATATACGTGACGGCATCCACCTGCTAAAAATCCTCAAAACCTACAGCTGGGAACCCACATAATTGTGGGTCTCCCTGGACGTTAACCCCCATGAAGTTGACCTAACAACAGTCCAACACTTCCTCACACAAAACCCGCTCACCAATTCTAAGCAGGCTCAATTTATTCTAGACTTCACGCATTTTTGTTTAACACACAATTATTTTTCCTTTGATAACAAGTTCTACTTATAAACCCAGGGCACAGCCATGGGCGCAAATTTCGCACCCAGCTAAGCCAACTTGGCGATGTGCCTCTGGGAACACCTGTTCATATGGAACAATAACCCTTACTAATTTTTTATCTTTGGACACTACATAGATGATATCATTATCATCTGGGATGGACCTGGGCCCTGGTTAGAGCAGCTGGTATCATACTGTAATTGACTGTAATCGACCTCCGACTCTCTTTCACCTCTGTTTGCGACCCCAACAATCTGGCCTTTTTAGATTTGGAACTCTGCCATACCAACAGTTCCATCTAAAAATTATGTAAAACCTACAGCAGGCAACTCTACATTTTGGTAGTTGCCACCACCTTAGGTGGATAGCAAATATCCCCAAAGGCCAAATTTGCCACCTTAGGCATAACTGTACACTCACCTCTGACTACACCATGCAGAGTGATTTTCTCAAGTCTAAATTTCATGATAAAGGGTACCCTTCATCTTTAGTAGATAAGGCCTACGTGAATTTTCTAGATGACCCCTCCACCACAAACAAAGGGGACCCTTCCCATGCTCCATCTACTAGTGGTACCCAACCCCAAAACAGCAGGTTTATAACACCATTTTATATAAAGATGGAGAGCATTATTAGGAAACAATGGGGGATGCTGCTAGAGGACCCCACCTTCAACTGTCTCTTTCCACTGCACCCAAAATCACATACGGAAAGGTCAAAAATATTAAAATTCGCATCACACCCAGTCAAATTAAGCCTATTAAAACCAAGCCTGCACCTTCCCTTACTTTCTTATTATTTAAGGGGATGTATCAATGCAGGAAATTCAATTGTCTAACCTGCAAGTTTGTAACACATGGCCAAAAATCTTTCACCGCTAAGGACAAAACATATCCTCTCAACAAATTTTATAACTGCTCCTCGGAGTTTGTTATTTATTGTGTATCCTGCCCCTGTGGCCTGCTGTATATAAGCCGCACCACCTGTACTTTAAGAAAAAGGTTTAGAGAACATAGATGTTCAATAGAAAAAGACAGCGACCCCCAAGACATTTTAGGGAATTCCATCAGGGGTCCACTGTGGTACTCCAAGTCTGGGTAATTGAGTCAGTGTCCAAGGCTCCCCCTCAAACAAAGCGTTTTTAGCCTCTGTGTAATAGGGAAACTTATTGGATTTATACCCTGAATGCTTTTGTGCCAGGGGGCCTCAACGAGGACTTAGAAACTCACTCCGTACTATAAATGTACCATTGCATCACCATTCAAAATTGTATCTTCCCCGCCCCCCCCCCATACCTAAGTATCTTCCCGTAACCTCTCTACCTCTTACCGACCTTCTATGAATCCATACCCCCCCCCCGCCCCTTCTATGTTAAAACTTACCACTACG
>BLSH010076090.1:3143718-3164714 GCA_018402905.1 Glandirana rugosa | reverse complement strand
TTTATATCATGACACTTGTATAATTTACTATATATGTGTCATATACATTGCTGTTACCACACTAATAACTATATTCACACTTTTTACCATACACTCAGCTTAGGTCACTTAACGTACTTCACTCCACATATACCGTTACCGAGAACATCTACATTTACATATATTTAGTTGCGGATGGCTATATGTCTTCCACTAATACAAGTAAAACACGATATAACCACTCGAGATATGGCCTAGGTATCGTAACCTCTCTACTTCTTACCGACCTTCTATGAATCCTTACCCCCCCCCCCCCCCGCCCCTTCTATGTTAAAACTTACCACTACGTTACCATGTAAATATCATGCCTCACTCAAAGATTCAGGAGCAACTCCGGGGGACCGTGTTTTCGTAAAAAATTGTATCTTCCCCGCCCCCCCCCCCCCCCATTCCTAAGTATCTTCCAGCCATTCTTCATCTCTCCAATGCTATGGATCCGGTATAGAGCTCACCAATATAGCACAAAATGAACATAATCACCTTCTGTATATCGGTAGGCGTTGATTTATATACATTTACATCTACAAGAGCCATTGCCATATACACCTCACTTCATGCAATTCACTGGATTCGACTCACATACCATTTTTCACACTTATATCAATAATCACACCATTGTCGTTACATATACTGTGTATATATCATTTAATATGTTCACAGTACTATATTTATTTTTTTATACATTATATATATATATATATATATATATATACACACACACACACACACATTTTCTGTATGTGTATATATATATATAAATATATATATACAGTTCTTGCCGTTTACATACTTATATATACAGTATCTCACAAAAGTGAATATTTGAGAGAGGAATGGTACTGCGCAGCCTCAGATACTGTCTATCTGTGCCAACCGTTTAAATAATAAATAAATAGTGCAATGGCAGAACATATTCTGTGATTAAATCATTAAAAATATAACTCTTCAATATAAAACGTTCAGCGTAAATGCATAAAAATGTGACCAATACAATTTTCAATATAAAAAGTACATATTTCATAAATATATATGCCAAAAATTAGTGAAGTGATATTCTCACAGTGAAACAGGTGACAACATATAAAAACACAAATGTGTATAAAAAGTCCTTGTAACACAAATAAAATGCTTGAAGTGATATTTCCAGTGACTTGTGCTCAGATAGTCCTTATAGATATTCGTGCTCCAACCAGGTGAAGGATGCCTCTTTTGCAGGGGGATAGGTGCGCTATCCCAAAAGGATTCCTTTATAAAGTGCTTCAAACGGGAAAGTGCTCATAGAATGCTCACCTCTATGACTTGGTGTGTGTGCACATCAAGGTTTCTTTATGGAGATCCTTATTCAATCGTTCCACGATCACTCAATCCTGATCCTGACCGTCATCAATGCTCCCACTGTCCGATCGGTTGCACTCTTTTGAGTAGTATAAACTCGATGCCACTCAGGAAGGGGGGGAAGATAAAAAGGCTTCCATAGTGTAGTATTTTTAAAAAGGAATACTTTATTGTCTCCAAATAAGGTATTATAACCAGAAAGTAATATAAAATCGCAAAAAGATCCTTAAAAAACACAGTGGCGTCTGGGCGCCTCTCACTGTGTGTCCAGCAAGCTAAAACTCCGCCTATGCGTTGCGTCACCTCACGTGACTTCTTCAGGGCTGCTGGATTGGTCTATTTGGATGTCATTTATAGTGATAAGACAGGATATGGTCCGGCGGCCATTTTGCTGTAGACCGCACATGCGCCGCGGCCATTTTATGTTAGATCAGTGTATATACAACCTCTGCTGACACTAGTTGGGCGATATAGGTGGAACCAATGACAAACTCCATATTACCTTGCGCCGTGGGATGAACTAGCAATAGCTGAATATCGCTCAATCGTCTGTAAAGATGTTTACAAGGCTGAGGACAAGCCAAGGGTTCAGATCATAATTATAACCTGTATTACTTAGGAGATCTGTTGCCATTTAAAACATTGAAAAACCGGATTGTCTTATATTTATAGTGCCTATACAGCGCTGAATGATGAAGATGGACAGACAGCTAAAAAGCTGGTGTTCCTTAAAGCCCGGAATTTAATACATATAGAGGAGAATACTCGCAACATTAAATAACTACAATTGGGAAAAATATGTTCACCTTCTTTAGTGGGACAGGCTTTTACCCATGCAAACATTGCTATGCATGCAACCATGCCGTAAAACAAAAGAAAACTGATTTCCAAGCAACTACAACAGGTCAAACCTTTTCTATAAAGGACTTTATTGGGTGCAATACAGAAGGGGTAATATACGTACTACAATGCACCTGTAATCTTCAGTATGTAGGAAGAACGAAAAGAGCACTAAAAACCCGGGTAAAAGAGCATATACGTAATATAATTAAGGGTTACCCCAAACATAGCGTATCGAAACACTTTCTGAACACACATAACAGGGACCCATCACACCTACAATTTTGGGGCATTGAAAAATATAAAAAATCCTGGAGAGGTGATCATAAAATTAGAACTATCAGTCAGAAAGAATCAAAATGGATTTACACTTTGAAAACTCTCACTCCTAGAGGTATGAATGTGGAATTTGATCTAAACTGTTTTTTAAGTAATTTTTAATACTAATATGTTACACCTCACACTCTGAGTCCAGTAGCTATCTTTTTTATCTTTTTAATTTTTCATTAATTTTTTATTGATCTTTATTGCAATTCGTCCTGCTTTTTACAAACATGCAAAATATTTCCCTCCTGAAACGTGTCCCCTCACCTATAGGGCTATATTTCGTGTATAAGCACTGACGGGGCGCACACATTTTTCACTGGATACCCTCCCCTGACTTCTTCATACTACTTGACATAATGTTTATTTTAACACACCATCAGTCACTATTTCTATTAAAAGTTTTTAATTTTTATCATATGGGCGCTTTTTAGGCACTATAATGCCACACTATAGGTTTATATATTTTTACCCAATTGTAGTTATTTAATGTTGCGAGTATTCTCCTCTATATGTATTAAATTCCGGGCTTTAAGGAACACCAGCTTTTTAGCTGTCTGTCCATCTTCAACATTCAGCGCTGTATAGGCACTATAAATATAAGACAATCCGGTTTTACAATGTTTTAAATGGTAACAGATCTCCTAAGTAATACAGGTTATAATTATGATCTGAACCCTTGGCTTGTCCTCAGCCTTGTAAACATCTTTACAGACGATTGAGCGATATTCAGCTATTGCTAGTTCATCCCACGGCGCAAGGTAATATGGAGTTTGTCATTGGTTCCACCTATATCGCCCAACTAGTGTCAGCAGAGGTTGTATATACACTGATCTAACATAAAATGGCCGCGGCGCATGTGCGGTCTACAGCAAAATGGCCGCCGGACCATATCCTGTCTTATCACTATAAATGACATCCAAATAGACCAATCCAGCAGCCCTGAAGAAGTCACGTGAGGTGACGCAACGCGTAGGCGGAGTTTTAGCTTGCTGGACACACAGTGAGAGGCGCCCAGACGCCACTGTGTTTTTTAAGGATCTTTTTGCGATTTTATATTACTTTCTGGTTATAATACCTTATTTGGAGACAATAAAGTATTCCTTTTTAAAAATACTACACTATGGAAGCCTTTTTATCTTCCCCCCCTTCCTGAGTGGCATCGAGTTTATACTACTCAAAAGAGTGCAACTGATCGGACAGTGTGAGCATTGATGACGGTCAGGATCAGGATTGAGTGAGCGTGGAACGATTGAATAAGGATCTCCATAAAGAAACCTTGATGTGCACACACACCAAGTCATAGAGGTGAGCATTCTATGAGCACTTTCCCGCTTGAAGCACTTTATAAAGGAATCCTTTTGGGATAGCGCACCTATCCCCCTGCAAAAGAGGCATCCTTCACCTGTTTGGAGCACGAATATCTATAAGGACTATCTGAGCACAAGTCACTGGAAATATCACTTCAAGCATTTTATTTGTGTTACAAGGACTTTTTATACACATTTGTGTTTTTATATGTTGTCACCTGTTTCACTGTGAGAATATCACTTCACTAATTTTTGGCATATATATTTATGAAATATGTACTTTTTATATTGAAAATTGTATTGGTCACATTTTTATGCATTTACGCTGAACGTTTTATATTGAAGAGTTATATTTTTAATGATTTAATCACAGAATATGTTCTGCCATTGCACTATTTATTTATTATTTAAACGGTTGGCACAGATAGACAGTATCTGAGGCTGCGCAGTACCATTCCTCTCTCAAATATTATCTTTCTATTGTCACATAGCAGGTACAGCAGCAACCTCTTAAAACACTATAGCTGTCTCATAGTAGCGCGAGGATACACCACTATCCTTTGATCTCACAAAAGTGAGTACACCCTTCACATTTTTGTAAATATTTTATTGTATCTCTTCATTTGACAACACTGAAGAAATGACACTTCGCTACAATGTAAAGTAGTGAGTGTACAGCTTGTATAACAGTGTAAATTTGCTGTGCCCTCAAAATAACTCAACACACAGCCATTAATGTCTAAACCGCTGGCAACAAAAGTGAGTACACCCCTAAGTGAAAATGTCCAAATTGGGCCCAAAGTGTCATTATTTTGTGTGGCCATCATTATTTTCTAACACTACCTTAACCCTCTTTGGCATGGAGTTCACCAGAGCTTCACATGTTGCCCCTGGAGTCCTCTTCCACTCCTCCATGACTACATCATAGAGCTGGTGGGTGTTAGAGACCTTGTGCTCCTCCACCTTTCATTTGAGGATGCCCCACAGATGCTCAATAGGGTTTAGGTCTGGAGACATGCTTGGCAGTGGTCATTTTGGAGGTGTGTTTGGGGTCATTATCATGTTGGAATATTGCTCTGTGACCCAGTCTCCGAAGGGAGGGGATCATGTTCTGCTTCAGTATGTAACAGTTCATGTTGGCATTCATGGTTCCCTCAATGAACTGTAGCTCCCCAGTGCTGGCAGCACTCATGCAGCCCCAGACCATTACACTCCCACCACCATGCTTGACTGTAGGCAAGACACACTACTCACCTGGTTGCCGCCACACACGATTGACACCATCTGAACCAAATAAGTTTATCTTGGTCTCATCAGACCACAGTACATGGTTCCAGTAATCCATATCCTTAGTCTGCTTGTCTTCAGCAAACTGTTTGCAGGCTTTCTTGTGCATCACTTATAGAAGAAGCTTCCTTCTAGGATGACAGCCATGCAGACCAATTTGATGCAGTGTGCGGCGTATGGCCTGAGCACTGACAGGATGACCCCACACTCTGTCAACCTCTGCAGCAATGCTGGCAGCACTCACACGTCTACTGCCCAAAGACAGCCTCTGGATATGACGCTGAGCATGTGCACTCAACTTCTTTGGTCGACCATGGTGAGGCCTGTTCTGAGTAGAACCTATACTGTTAAATTGCTGTATGGTCTTGGCCACCATGCTGCAGCTCAGTTTCAGGATCTTGGCAATCTTCTTATAGCCTAGGCCATCATTATGTAGAGCAACAATTTTTTTCAGCTCCTCAGAGAGTTCTTTAGGGTGCCATGTTGAACTTCCAGTGACCAGTATGAGAGAGTAAGAGCGATAACACCAAATTTAACACACCTGCTCCCCATTCACACCTGAGACCTTGTAACATTAACGAGTCTCATCACACCGGGGAGGGAAAAGGGCTAATTGGGCCCAATTTGGACATTTTCACTAAGGGTGTACTCACTTTTGTTGCCTGCGGTTTAGACATTAATGGCTGTGTGTTGAGTTATTTTGAGGGGGCAGCAAATGTACACTGTTATACAAGCTGTGCACTCACTACTTTACATTGTAGCAAAGTGTCATTTCTTCAGTGTTGTCACATGAAAAGATATAATAAAATATTTACAAAAATGTGAGGGGTGTACTCATTTTTGTGAGATACTGTATATATTCATGTGTGTAGATATATGGCTTCCCCCCCCCCCCCTCTTTATTCTGGTAAACCCATTTCCCACTTTGACTTGGCACTGCTGTATTATGTACCGGTGGCCTCTACATGTCTGCTGTGCAGATGTGGGCATTGCGCTGGTCCTCCCTGCTCGCCCACCCTCCTGCCCCTATTTCAGCCACATTCAAAGATTGCCGCTGCTATTGCTTGACGAAGGAGCACGCATGCTCCAAACACGTGCACAAGGACATCCTCTCTGGGATCCGGACAGCTCTCTCCTGTGCCTCCACATTGAGCCCAGGACCTCGGAAACCATGAGGGCCGCCGGACTCAATAATATCTCGCTGCACAGCTGCCATCCTGGACTCCTGCAGTAAACAAGGCTGTCATATACTCATATGCCTTAACCTTCCACTGTCTAGTGAGTGCATTACCTTATATCAGGGTTTCTCAACCAGGTTTCCTCCAGAGGTTGCAAGGGGTTCCTTGAGCAATGGTCAATTTCTACCTCTCAGATAAATTCCCAATGATACCATTGATCTTTTTAGCTATCTGTAAGGGGGTAATTCTTCTGAATGACCACAAGTGTAGGGAGCATTCTTCCCATTGACCATCAAACTAATGTATCATGAGTTGTAGATTTTTAATTTTTAGCAGGGGTTCCCCGAGACCGGAGCATTATTTCAAGGGTTCCTCGTGTTGAAAAGGTTGAGAAAGGCTGCCTTATATCAATAAACCTGTTATTAATCTACTACACTTAGTCTGACACTGCTCCTCTCTCCTAAGCGTGCTACCTCACAAGTGCATGATTATTCAGGATACATGGATATACCATCTCCACAAGGACTTGCCCCCACCACATATTGATATATGCCCTGGTCCATTCTCACCATAATTCCCAATCACTCCTAACATATTATCAGCCCATGGTGTCACCACTCCAATCGCAGAGATCCTAGCACTTCAATAATCCCCTTTCAGCTGCCAGGCAAGTACATACCATAGTCTTATCTTTTGTGTTTTAAATCAATATAATTACCATTTTCTTATCTTGTCATGTTCAATAAATATTATCTGCACATTGGAGAGGATGTAAGCCCTTAAAATCCATGCAACTGGATCTTCTCTCACATATATTTTATTGGTTTTCAAGAAATTGTTCAAGTATACTGAACAGAAAGCAATCAGAGCATGCACATTATATAACAAGTCAAGTACATGGGGTAAAATTAGGGAAGGAAAATATATACATTTAATCAACTAGAGAGAAGGGACATGGGTGCCAACAGTGGGTACCTGTACGTGTGGGCAGTGGATGGTTGAGTGGGGGCAGGGGGAATTTCATTGGTAGCCACACTTGGAGGAGGGGAGCCTTGAAATATAGCTGCCCGTAAGGTAACTTATGTCAGCCTTTAATGACCCTATAGTGAGAAAAAAAACAAAACCAGCTAGAATGGAAGAGCTGGTCCAAATTAAGCCAAACTTGGTAACCAAAGAAGTAGGAAACCAGGAGCTAACATAGCCTGTGAGAACCTTGAGCTATGAACGTATAGTTTAGGAAATGGGCATTGACCTGAGCACAGCTAAATAGGGAGGTTGTATGTTTCAAATCTAAAATATGGACGTCTGAGGCACAGAAACGTCAACACAACTTGTAAGATAAAATATTATTTTTTATTTATTAACAATATCATAAAAATATTATAATACCGATATTCATGTATATGCACATTAGGTGTGGAATGTGGTGTAAACTCCGAAATATTGTATACTAAAGAGCTATGTGTGTGTTAGACAGCCACATCAATTAGAGATATCCAGACTCTTAGAGTAGTGGGGATATCTCATATTTTAGATGCCAAACATACAATGTATTGACTTTTGGGACATGGCACTATCTTACACCAGATGTATCCACGGTGCCACCCGGTGGATACTACATAATTTAATAAATAGTGTGGTTGATTGACAAGCTGGGTGGCAACTAGCTGTGTAGCTATATTAATTATCAGAAGGAATTGAGCTATACCTATACCTTCCAGTCTTGTGGATCAGAGCAAGGCTGCAGTCACAAAGTGAGAGAGATTACATGGTAAAAGGCTACACAGAGTTGCAGACCAGCTTTGCTGCTAATCTGTGGCAATCTTGTTTGTATAAAGATTTATTTCCGCATTTGATTCTAGCTGTTTTAAATTGGACAAAGTACTCGCCCCCTCATTTGTCTCCCTCTTTAACCTTGGCCCCCATTGGCCCTTAGGCAGTTGCATAGGTTACATACACTGATTGTTTGCCACAGCTATATAGGTAGCTTTAGGGACATGTAAACTCAACTATCACTGTCAAGTAATATGATGTTGCCACCTGCAACATATACAGTTGTGCTCATACGTTTACATACCCTGGCAGAATTTATGATTTCTTGGCCATTTTTCAGAGAATATGAATGATAACACAAAAACATTTCTTTCACTCATGGTTAGTGTTTGGCTGAAGCCATTTATTATCAATCAACTGTGTTTACTCTTTTTAAATCATACTGACAACAGAAACTAGCCAAATTACCCTGATCAAAAGTTTACATACCCTGGTGATGTTGGCCTGATAACATGCACACAAGTTGACACAAAGGGGTTTGAATGGCTATTAAAGGTAACCATCCTCACCTGTGATCTGTTTGTTTGTAATTAGAGTGTGTGTATAAAAGGTCAATGAGTTTCTGGACTCCTGACAGACCCTTGCATCTTTCATCCAGTGCTGCACTGACATTTCTGGATTCTGAGTCCTGGGGAAAGCAAAATAATTCTCAAACTATCCGTGGGAAAAGGTAGTTGAACTGTATAATACAGGAAAGGAATATAAAAATATATCCAAGGAATTGAGAATGCCAATCAGCAGTGTTCAAACTCTAATCTAGAAGTGGAAAATTAGGGGTTCTGTTAAAACCAAACCACGGTCAGGTAGACCAACTAAAATTTCAGCCACAACTGCCAGGAAAATTGTTCGGGATGCAAAGAAAAACCCACAAATAACTTCAGGTGAAATACAGGACTCTCTGAAAACATGTGGTGGGGCTGTTTCAAGATGCACAATAAGGAGGCACTTGAAGAAAGATGGGCTGCATGGTCGAGTCGCCAGAACAAAGCCATTACTACGCAAATGCCACAAAGTATCCCACTTAAAATACGCCAAACAGCATAGAGACAGGCCTCAAACCTTCTGGCACAAATAATTTGGAGTGATGAGACCAACATTTAACTTAATACCGTGTATTGCCCTCTTTAACCACTTCCCGCCCGGCGTATAGACAAATCACGTCTGGGCGGGGGGTTCATTATCTTGACTGGACGTCTATTGACGTCCTCAGGATAATCTGCGATTGCGCGCCCCTGGGGGCGCGCATCGCGGCGATCGGTGGTGCCGTGGGTCAGTCTGACCCACCGCATTACCGACCGAGGTAAAAGGCTTCGATCCGTGTGACCAATCACGGCTGATCACAGCATAAATAGGAAGAGTCGTTTATCAGGACCACCAGGGAGCCCCCCCCGGACATCACAAAGAGGCCGCCCAGGACCACCAGGGAGCCCCCACCAGACCACCAGGTAAGGGAAATATTGTGCATTGTAGGGACGGCACTGTGCCCATGTATGATGCCTGCCAGTGCCAACCCTAACAGTGCTTGTTGCACCAGTGCCCACCACTGCCACCTATAAGTGCCCACCTGTGCCACCTATAAGTGCCCACCTGTGCCACCTATCAGTGCCCACCTGTGCCACCTAAAAGTGCCCACCTGTGCCACCTAAAAGTGCCACCTATCAGTGCCCAGTGCCACTTATCAGTGCCGCCTATGAGTGTCCATCAGTGCCACATATAAGTGCCACGTATCAGTGCCCGTCAGTGTTGCTTGTCAGTGCCGCCCATCAGTGCTGCATATGTGCCCCATCATCAATGCAACCTTATCAGTGCCACCTCATCAGTGCCAATCTGTACTACCTCATCAGTGCCCGTCAGTGTAGCCTCATCAGTGCCCATCAGTGTAGCCACATCAGTGCCCGTCACTGAAGGAGAAAATGTACTTTATACAAACTTTTGTGACAGAAACAAAGAAAAATGTTTGTTTTTTTTTCAAAATTTTCGGTCTTTTTTTTTATAGCGCAAAAAATAAAAACTGCAGGGGTGATCAAATACCACCAAAAGAAAGCTCTATTTGTGGGAACAAAATTATAAAAACTTTGTTTGGGTACAGTGTCGCACAACCACGCAATTCTCATTCAAATCACAACAGCACTGAAAGCTGAAAATTGGTGTGGGCGGGAACTGTTCTAAGTGCCCGGTATTGAAGTGGTTAACATCAATCACAGCTTGAAGTCTTTTGTGGTATTTGTAGATGAGGCTCTTTATCTTCTCATATGGTAAAGCTGCCCATTCCACTTGGCAAGAAGCCCAGTTGTGGCTGAAATTTTAGATGGCCTATCTGACCGTGGTTTGATTTCAACAGAACCCCTCATTTTCCACTTCTTGATTAGAGTTTGAACTGCTGATTGGCATTCTCAATTCCTTGGATATCTTTTTATATCCCTTTCCTGTTTTATACAGTTCAACTACCTTTTCCCGCAGATCCTTTGACAATTCTTTTGCTTTCCCCATGACTCAGAATCCAGAAACGTCAGTGCAGCACTGGATGAAATATGCAAGGGTCTGTCAGGAGTCCAGAAACTGATTGGCCTTTTATACACACACATTAATTACAAGCAAACAGATCACAGGTGAGGATGGTTACCTTTAATAGCCATTCAAACCCCTTTGTGTCAACTTGTGTGCATGTTATCAGGCAAAAATCACCAGAGTATGTAAACTTTTGATCAGGGTAATTTGGGTAGTTTCTGTTGTCATTATGATTTAAAAAGAGTAAACACAGCTGATTGATAATAAATGGCTTCAGCCAAATACTAACCATGAGTGAAAGAAATATTTTTGTGTTATCATTCATATTCTCTGAAAAAATGGCCAAGAAATCATAAATTCTGCCAGGGTATGTAAACTTATGAGCACAACTGTACAAATATCTGCCACTTACCTGCACTAAAGCCTGTTTCAGTCACATATACAACACAATGCCTTAATTCTCTTTGATAATTTAACTCTCTAGTACGCTGCAGCTCTAGTGAAGGGGGAAAAAGAAGAACAACGTGAATTACAAGTGTGACGATCGGACCCTGGAGAGTTGTAATGAATTTATTTACTGCTAATGTTTCAAGCCATGAAATGTTAACAGATGCAGAATTTATGAGTGCTAATCCTCCAAGTTAAGTCATTACTCTCCCAGCCTTTTTAATTTCCCCTTAAGCAAGCAGAGGAGTAAAAATAGTAAGTGTTAAGTGGATTTGTGTTATAATTACAACATGGTTTATTCGATATACACGTCATTTGCTTTTCAATTTGATGAGTTGGACCTAAAGAAGAGAACAAATTGTTTCAGTTTTCCACTGTAAACTGCTTTGTGGTGTAACTGTTCTTTGAAGATAACTATACTTTAAAGCAGTATTTCTCAAACTTTTTACCCCAGAGGAACCCCTAAATACTCTTATGCTCCTTTTGTATGGCAGATACACCTAAATAGGAAATGGCATCATCATCCCTTACATATCCTAAAGAGTAATATACTGTAATGTTTATACAACATATTGAACTTTGACAGTACTGTATCCTATCAGTAAAGATGTCAATAGAGTCCTAAAAGCATATACCATTTATTAAAGAACATAAAAACAGAGCATCGGGATCTCATTGGTAAGGTTTAGCACTATACCAAGTAGTGAGAAGTACCGACTCACCTAGAAGGAGAGGTGGGGCACCTCCCTACTTCACATGAACAAATCAATATAGCAATAAGGGAAAAAATAGGAAGGACCTATAAGTAGTTCAAAAGGTATGAAGAGGGAATTGGGCAGCCAGCAGTTTCTCTTTGAAAAAACTTTATTGATCAGTATATAAAAAAATAGACAAATTGTAATCACAGTTAATAGGCAATAGACAATAATTAAAAGTCGACAACGTTGTCATACATAAAAAGACATTCCCGGGTGCACAGCCACATCCAAACTCAAGCACACTGAAATACCACATAAATCTAAGGTACTGACTATACCAGCTCAAGAATGAAAAGCAGGGTGTGTAGGATCTAAAGGAGTCCCAGGTAACTGCCGTGCTGTCAGCCCTTACATGGCCATACAACTCACAGTGGACATCTTGGCTCCTTAATTCCCCAAATGGACTGGATCAGCTGGGCAGGGAACTGTATGTTACAGCATACATGGATGTTCCTGCAATTGTCGCATTTAATGCATGGAAAGTGTGGGTAGCAGCTAAGATGAACCAGATCTAACGGCATCGTAGTCCTGTGAAGTGTAAGTGACAGTTTATAGGTCTGGCTTATGGCAGTCTATATTTGTGCATGGAGACGCATGCAAATCCTGCTGGATTGAGGCTAAACTCATGCAGTGCTGTTAATGGAGGGACACTGTCTCCAGGTAGGCAGGTGTCCTGATCGGGTTCACATTGGCAGTGTTTGTAACCATTAAATCACATCAGTCTAACAAGTAAGTGGCGCTATTCCCGCTGGGGATAACTCATGGTTCCTGGAGCAGCCACAGGTTGGTACAAACACTCAATATGCGCTCTCCTCAATGTGTGGGATCGTTCTTCCGGCAACGTTGTTTCCCAGAGTTAAAAGATGAACAAGTGGAAGCCTTGGATTAGTGTCGTAGCCTCGTCGAGAGCCTTAGGTCAGTGTGGTAGCCTTGGTCAAAGCCTCAGGTCATTGTGGTAGCCTCAATGTGAGCCTCAGGTCAGTGTGGTAGCCTCGGTATCTGAATCACGGGTTGCTGCATATGTATAAGCTTCCAAGTAAAGTGGTGGTGCTGGGCAGCGAGATGTCATCAGCCACAAAGGGTGGTCATGTCCTTGGGCATGTGGGGACGATCAGACCTGAAGATTACTATAATTTAAAGCAGTATTTCTCAAACTTTTTACCCCAGAGGAAACCCTAAAATACTCCTATGCTCCTTATCGTATGGCAGATACATCTAAATAGGAAATGGCATCATCATCCCTTGCATATCCTAAAGAGCAATATATTGTAATGTTTATACAAGATGTCAATAGATTCCTAAAAGCATATACCATTTATTAAATAACATAAATACAAAATAGTGTTGCTCCATACTCAAAAAATCAAATGGATCACATCCCTATGTAAACTGCATTCATCCAAGAACCCCAAAAATTGTTACCTAAATATATTATGATGTTTATATAGCAATAGCTTAGTCTTTGCTGTAGGGGCCCTGGTTCCTCGATGCATTTTGTAATATTGGTTCCCTCCTTCAGAGGATACAGAAGAAATTCCTGTGTAGAAACAATTAAAGGAGACCTTAGATCAATATCATGATGGAAACATTTATACTTACGTAGATATCATCTAATTGTTCATTGCTTACATGTGTGTTATACGGTGCCTGGCCCACAAACAAGTATAAAAACATTTTCTGATGTCAAAATGCAAAGTTAAAGGTCAAAAAAGCCCATGGTCCAAAGCCCAAGAGGTGGGGGAACCACCAAAGGTATACCTTGGGATAGATGACCTCAACCCAGCAAAGTGGGCTAATTGTGGAAAGACAGTAAAACACTCATGTCTCAAGAGCATTCCTACAAATAATCTTTTCATAAATAGCTTCCTCAGTCTGAGGGAGAGTTGCCTTCTACCCTGGTTGCCTCATTAAGGGAAATTTGCAAAATATGTCCCCAGTGAATAGTATGCCCCCTAATCCGTCCTTTGGTAGAGGAAGACAAGGTATCTTCCAGCTGATCTACCTCTAATAAACTAGAGATATATATAGTATTATTAATTTGTTTGCATTTAGCACTGAGGACATCAACAACATCTCCCAATATATAAACCAATATAATGCACTTTGGGATCCATACTATGTGAATCTTGATCCATATATATATGTAGCAAGCAGCCTTGTGGCCCTGTGGGGAAACAGATCCATATGTACATTGTATGTAGTTAATACTTAGATCCAATACTCAATATTACATACTGTATAATCCTTAATTAAGTGCAAATCTTGCCCCCCGGTAGATGGCTTCAGTTGTGCCAGGAGTCTCACAGAGATTCTCCCACTGATGACAATGATATCCACTAACCTTGCTATCCATTAAAACCAACATAAAATCTATTCTATTAATACCATATGTTTAGTACCAAGATATAATCAAAATGGATTAAAAGAAGATTGCAATCAAAATGGGTTAAAAAAGTGATTTCTAGATACAGGCGGTCCCCAGGTTACAAACAAGATAGGGACTGTAGGCTTGTTCTTAAGTTGAATTTGTTTGTAAGTCGGAACAGGTACATTTTTTAAGTGTAGCCCCAGCCAAAATTACTATTTTAAAGCTTTTTGGATAGCATAGGGAAGGGGTAACATCCCTGCAAGGTTTGTTTTGCTGTCTGAGCCCCTGTTCAGAAGATTTTACCTGACTTTCTGTCCCTATGATAATCGGATTTTGAAAATTTCGGGTTGTTGTGGAAACAAACCTTGGTGATAAAGCTTCAATAGAGACAGCTTTTTCCCATAATAACTCTTACAGGAGTGAATTTCCCTTCCTTGGGGGAGATTTCCTCTCACTTCCTGTTGTCTACATCTGTTTGTAAGTAGGAGTCGTTTGTAAGTCGAATGTTTGTAACTAGGGGACCACCTGTACCTTTCCAGGGATTCACCAAATGGTTCCTGCCTACATGGTTTCAACCGCATGCCCCTATCCCTTTATATACCCCTGGTCCATATGCATGCACACCCACACTAAAGCTCAGACTCCTATCTGATGTTGTGTTACACATACGGCGCATCATGTGTGGTGAGGTTCACTCTCCTCCGAAGCCACAAAAGCAGAAGGGAGGAGCACATCACTAACCCACTGGCATAGGAAGATACCGGTGTGGGTGACAATTGGGGCAGAGTATCCCTCCAAGGCTGAGGTTGATACCAACAACCCTTTAGAGAAAACCAGGGGACAACACATGTCCAATCAGCTTCCCCTACTGTGAGATCAATCACATTTCAGGCCAACCAGGGAAACCTAGCAACTAAAATACGATGAGAATTCTTATTATATACAATAATGTACAATCTCTTGCTAATCATTTTATTTTTGTATCAAAATTACAGGACATTTGTAGAAAAGGTTTGAAACTAGCTATGTCATTAGGGATCAACATGTATCCTGACAATGGACAAGTTGCCAATTTCTATCACATAGATATAGTAGTAAATTTGTCTTCAAAACTCACTTTTGTTTTTTTCCTACATAGTAGGCCCTACAATGTCAGGTGAACAAATAAGATTACCCTTTTGGTATTACAATTAGCAAAATGTTTGGGACTAAACAATTGTTTGGTAACACAAGCTGATCATCCTCTCTGGTGTATTGACAATACGGGCCTCCCCTGCACCCAAAAGTGCCCTTGGTATTACAGGGATCATATCTTTTCTCCCCCTTTAATAACATTGAACCAAAGTATCCTACAGTGATCAAGATCTTTTGAATACAATGTCCAGAGTTTCGGATTTGCATTTCTTCACAATCGGATCTGATTTTAATTGACATCAATATGTCTGTATGGTATATCAAATTTCTGTATGCTGTTGGATAAAACTAAGTTTTAAATTTAACCTTACCAGTATTCATTTAGATTTTTTTCCCCCATTAAGTAGTGAATGATGTGGCTTTTCTAATGCTCTCTGATTTACTTTAAAACTCAGTTTTTCTCAGTTTTTCTATAACCTCATTCTCTCAGCTTACACCTCAGTTTATCTGCCTCCTGTTTAAAATTGATATCATCCAAACAATTCATAGAATATTGATTGGGATGGTTGTATAAAAGGGATAGGATGAGAACTACTGCCATGCAGAATAGTATTCTCAGCAGTTGTTTTTCTGTATAGATTACTGAACAAAATGCCATCTCGTTGCACTACTTTCTGTACATCTAGAAAGGGAATGCATGCATGACATGGTCAATTATAGGTTAAATGTGTTCTCATCGAGGCAAGACATAAACTCATCCAACAGGTTGCGGAGGCCCCCATCCAGTGAAGATGTCATCGATATATCTGTGCTACACCAAAATGTGGCACAGGTATATCAAAAAGTCCTTGTCAGAGAACACCTGGTGCTCCCACCCCCAGATACGGGTTGGCATGTGACAGGGCACAACATTTCTCCCCTGGAGGGAGTAGAGCACCCAAATACAAATTTGATATGTAATAAATTTCAGATCTTAGAAACCCTTAGTAAAACGATTTCACCAGGGTCAATTGGGAAATGCAAATTGTGAAGGTCAGTAGGAAGAATGCCAACCTCTATAGTGATGGTCAGATTGCCAACTTTACAGACAGTAAAGATAATGGGTTCAGGCTGCTGGTTTTGCCAAATAGCCGTAGCGGTTCCACACTGCCTCCATTAAGAAAGTGGTACAGACCTCTCTGGGACTGCTTTCCATTACTGCATCTGCCCAAACCCACACAGATCCACCCTATCTGCTGACCATGTGTACAGATGATGAGCCAAAAACCTATGACATCATCCCCCTGGTCCAATGCAGCACAGGCCTGTCTAGTGATCAAGAGTTACACCTTCACAAGGCTTTGTATACTGGTCACGGGCAATGGCTCTGAGGATCTCACTGTGCCCCTGGCATCTGTGTAATTAGGGGACTCAGCTCGCCTGCCTCGTGTTCCATTTGAGGGATCCTCATTTACTGACAGAAGGGTAGACTTCTTTCCACTAGCCACCAACTCCCAGCCCAGTCAGGTTTACACTTTTTACTTGTATTCAGAATCATGTATAATCCATCATGGTAGCCTATGATGAAACACACCTACTAAGCCACCTGTAGTGGAGTTCCACTCAAGTATCTTTCTGAATACTGTCACAATACATTTCCATTACGCAGTAACTATGTTCAACAGGCCAACATTGGGGTAACAATTGCAATAGCCTTTACTCATCTTCAGTGACCTAATACAAGGCTCATGTTCCAGTGTATGATCAGGGGTGCACTCTAATGACTGAGCTCAATTCCAAGGGATGCCCGCATGGAGGATGCCAAGGGCACTGTCCACAGTCCTACTATTCCATGATGTTGCTTGTTCTACATTGCAGCCAGACCTAAGATTCACCCACCCACTATTTATATGGGGTCCAGCCGTAGAGGGTAGATTTGTGATATCAACTCCTGGGGAAATACCAGGAGGAGCCCAAACTAAAGGGAGACATACTAACCCCTTCCTACATATCCACCCCTTTTAAATATGACATGTCCTTGGACTAAGCATTTTAAAACTACCAACCAACTGGGAATACAGAAAGCTAAAAAAAAAAATCATTGGTGTCATGCCACTAGCTCTAACAAGTGGCATTGTACTCAGAACTATGCATGCACAATCAAATGGGAAGTTAATCATCCACAGCTCAATGAACCCCTAGTAACCCTTAAAGCAGTGGTTTTCAACTCCTGTCCTCAGGGACCCACTAACAGGCCAGGTTTTCAAGATAACTGAAATACATCACAGGTGATATTTGCTGCTCAGTGGTTGAAGTATTCTAGTCTGCATCTCCCCAAGGAAATACTTAAAATCTGGCCTGTTAGGGGGTTCCGAGGACAGGAGTTGAAAACCACTACCCCAAAGGAGTAGTGTAGTGTAGTCCTATCACTTCCTGTCCTAGGGTGACAATACTGCCCCTCCATAGCTATAGTATGGTGATTGACTTTTGTCACCCTAGAATAATAAATGCCAGTTACTGACAGGATCCCTAATGCAGCCACCACATCTAATGACTGTTTTTTTTTTTAATATTGGTTTTAGATACACTTTATTGCCATTGTCTATGCTGTAGCTACTGTGAATGTAAAACTTTCTGTTATAAGTGAGCATTGTATAAATGATCTCATCTGAATCATAAAACAGCCCTGTTATAAAGATTGTGTGCACATTATGTTAACACATGCTGATCTACACACTTAGGAGGAGATAGGAAGCAGTGTGTGATGTAAAGCTGTTGACATGACACCAACTGCCCAACTTCAAGTGACTTGCCTTCTGACTCATCAGAAGAGCCAGACGAAATACATAAAGATTATTACAATGGCAAATAGGCTTTTCAGACACAATCCTGCACAGATCTAATATTTTTAACAATACATATTCAATTTCTTGCATAAGTCCCATTGTGAATGCTTCTCAGCAAAGGAAGCTGAGAATAATACATTGTCACTTTTAATATCTCCTTCTGAAAATACTAATAGGTCTGTCCTGCTGATCCAATGGTTTCAATCATTTCAGAGGCACTGACCAAAATCAAGTAAGGGAATTACAAGTTTTACCTTCACTTGCTACATGCTCGCTGCATGCACACACTCTCCCCCACCTTCCCCATGACCTTCTTAAGGCCCTTCTTATCCTAGTTACATAGTTAGCCAGGTTGAAAAAAAAGACATTGGTCCATCTAATTCAACTAATAAAAAAAAAAAATCAAATAGAAAACACACAAATAGAAAAACTCCAAATACTGTATACTATCCTATACACACAGTTGATCCAGAAGAAGGCAAAAAACCTTATAAAATATGATCCATTTAGTTCTAGTGGGGGAAAAAAATCCTTCCTGATCCCCCATTAGGCAATCGCATATTCCCTGGATCAACTACCCCTGTCCTTATTACCTATAAATATTACTAACTAGATATAGTTTGTGTTTTTAGCCTTAGCCTTAACCTCTGTGGTATTTCCAGTATTCGCCCCTTCCTGACCAACGACAGTACAAAACAACTTATTCCCTCCTTGGGTATATCTCACCTTGACTACTACAACTCCCTCCTCACTGGCCAACCTTACACCTTACTAGTCGACCCATGACCACTGCCCCTCTCTACCAAACCCTTCACTGGCTTCCAACATATAAAATCCAAAATACTAACCACAACATACAAGGCCATCCACAACACTGCCCTAGCTACATCACCAACCTTATCTGCAGATATCCCACCAAATTGCCCTCTCCGCTCCTCCCAACACATCTTGCTCTCTAGTTACCTTGTTATCTCCTCCCATGCTCACCTCCAGGTCTTTTCCAGAACCTCTTCCATCTTCTGGAACTCCTTACGTCAGTATATCCAGTCAGCACCTACCCTGTCCACCTTTAGGCAATCCTTGAAAACTCATTTAGTAAGAGAAGCCTACTCCACCTCCACCAAAAAGACTGTACTTGAGTCACCTCCATCACATCATCTCCTGTAGCTATTATCTTTTGTACAGCCTCAACCTCCCTTTAGATTGTAAGCTCCACGAGCAGGGCCCTCCTATTCCTCCTGCATTGAACTGTCCCCCGTTACATTGTAAAGCGCTGTGCAAACTGTTGGTGCTATATACAGTATCTCACAAAAGTGAGCACACCCCTTACATTTTTGTAAATATTTTATTATATCTTTTTCATGTGAAAGCACTGAAGAAATGACAATTTGCTACAATGTAAAGTAGTGAGTGTACAGCTTGTATAACAGTGTAAATTTGCTGTCCTCTCAAAATAACTCAATGCGCAGCCATTAATGTCTAAACCGCTGGCAACAAAAGTGAGCACACCCCTAAGTGAAAATGTCCAAATTGGGCCCAATTAGTAATTTTCCCTTCCCCAGTGTCATGTGACTCGTTAGTGTTACAAGGTCTCAGGTTTGAGTGGGGAGCATGTGTGTTAAATTTGGTGTTATTGCTCTCACTCTCTCATACTGGTCACTGGAAATTCAATATGGCACCTCATGGCAAAGAACTCTCTGAGGATCTGAAAAAAATTGTTGCTCTACATAAAGATGGCCTAGGCTATAAGAGGATTGCTGAGACCCTGAAACTGAGCTGCAGCACGGTGGCCAAGACCATATAGTGGTTTAACAGGACAGGTTCAACTCAGAACAGGCCTCACCATGGTCGACCAAAGCAGTTGAGTGCACATGCCCATATCCAAAGGTTGTCTTTAGGAAATAGACGTATGAGTGCTGCGAGCATTGCTGCAGAGGTTAAAGGGTGGGGGGTCAGCCTGTCAGTGCTCAGACCATACTCTGCACACTGAAAATTCCAAAATATACCGCGCTCATTCAGCAGCCACCAAACCCATAGAGATAAGCAATTCTCTCATATGTGTATTATTCTCTCTGGTATTCACAACAAATCCAGAGGTGGTAATGCTGCATTAATAAATCATGGCGCTTACAAATTTTAATGTCCTTAAACACAAATGATATATATATATATATATATGTGTAAGCTGGATATAACCATATCACATAAAAGTCCTATAAGTGGAGGAGCTTCTTAGTGATCTTTAAGAAACGAAATTCCTTCTCCAGAAAGAAGGGGGGATTCCCGTTCACAAGGTGATTTACATGATGATAAACACATGATGTTCAATTCATGGTAAAACACTGATTCACACTGACCGACTTGTAACAGCTGTTGGTGATGACACTTACATCGGAAGTATAAGAATAGGAAGTGATGTGCTTGGCCCTATGACCCCTGATGATGTTGACGAGCAGTTAACGAAACGCCGCGTTGGGTGGCAAGGGAGTTGCACATTACTTCCGTTTTTTGAGCTACACAGGTGGATTGCAGCCAGGCGTCCCCTGTATACCCTTTAATAGTTGTTTCAGTAAGCAATCTCCCGCAGCGGGATTTGCTATTTTGTTTTTGTTTTAGTTTCTGTTTTTGTTTTGTTTTTACTTTGTTTTGATTCAGTTTTAAAATTTTAAAAATAAATACTGGCTTCACTATTGGAAGTTTATTTTCTTCCTTTCCCACATCGTGGTCTTTTGGAGCCATACATCAAAAGAGGCGCTTTTGGAGGACTCCTCAACATACTCCTTTACCTTCAGTTACGCTTTACCACTTCA